>LBLO01000658.1:0-18846 GCA_004354395.1 Chondrostereum purpureum | reverse complement strand
GTTRTGGAACACGAAGAAGAGCAATGTCTATGCCATGTGGTAAGGTCCAAAGGTCAGGATCTTGCCGAGGACTCATTCAAGAATGGCTCTGAACGAGGAAGATTGGCCAAAATGCGAGGCGCAGTAAACAAGTACAACGCGCCACAGCAAGTTATGCCAGTCGCTCTAGCAAGAAGACAAAAAATTAAAGTTCATAATTCAGAAATAAACAAGTCCAAATAGACTATAGGTCTGGGCCGTGTACATAAAAGTAAATACGCCTCGTCTTCAGTGCCGCCTTGTCTTCACTGAACGCGCACCCGTCTTCTTGCGCGAGCGAATGGGTAGGAGTCTGGGTTTCAGCAAGATACCCATTCCAAACTCTGTGCATGAGCAGTTACTACTTCTCAATTCATCATCTCAGTTCATTCCCTCACCCAACTATAGTACTGCGAAGTCCAAAAACAAGTCCATTGCAATGCGATTGTCTGTGATATGTATGTAAAAAGTTCCCAGCCATGTACAAACTATGTAGTATACAAGAAGTCCATTTGAGACATAAGTTCGTGAGTAGGTAGTCCATTCAAAACATGTCCAGTGTCAGTTCGAGAGGAAGAGATGAAGCCTTTGTTTAGTATTCGACATCGCTGGTGATGGTGAATTCAGGCCCAAAATTTCCAGAGTCTCCGAAGACTAGGAAAAAGCATTCGGCTCAGAATTTTGAGTGGTTTACACAGGAAAGAAGGTCCTTACGTTGGATCTGGTATCGGTCCCCTGCAATCAACCAGGGAACATTGACCTCCATACGTCCCAAAAGGATGTCGAAGTTGTTGGCCAGAACAACTGGTGAGATGTGGGATGAGATTCTAAGCGAATCTAAAGGATCAACATGAACTTACCAGATGTCGCGTAGCCGTTCTTGAATAGGCGGATACTGCTGCCGTATCTGTTGGTGATGAGCTCAGGAGGGTTAGAGGTATCCCTGCATTCCATGTATGTTATTAATATTTGGGACAGTGTAAAGTTAGGGGCGCGAAGCTTACCAGGTGACGGTTTGCGTAGAGTTGACACTCCAAACATCCCCATTTCCTGGGGTGAGGACAGGAGGAGTGTATACATCCCTTTTATCAACGACAGGGAGAGCGGTGGCCATTAGAGCAAAGGTAGAGAGGAAGAATAGAACGAAATAATTCATAACAGACGTGAACTTCATGATGATTAGTGTTAATGCGAATCGTTCAGGAGTGGTGGGCAACTGGAATGCTGGAGAAAGCAGAGGGAGTCCTCAGAGTATTTATACACTTCAGGAGTCGGATTCTCATGCCGGCTGAGAAACATCTGGAACATCGGGAGCCAGAAGCAGTGTCCGGATAATGGCATGGTCCGTGCACGCTGCCTGGGCTGTGGCGCTGCGCTCGAGATTTAAGCTTCCGTCCTGCGTCATCGATCAATACTCGTCGGGCCGATGAACCTTCCGCGATTTAATTACGAACGCCTCAAATTGAGGCGGCCGCAATCTACTTTTCCTTTTCCACTACGATACATTTGCCACAATGCCTAATTACAGAGCATCTACGGTCAACGTCGCCCGAATCTTGTTGCTTCTGAGTCTCAGACATACCTGGATTAGATCTTGGGCATTCATAAGACTACTCTTGGTGGTCGGCGGAGCTGAGTTCACTCAATTTCCGCACGTAAAGTTTCCTTCGTTCCCTGTCAGGTGGCTCAGCATTCGAGTCCGAACCTTGTGAAGACCTCCCATTTCGGGGATTCTCCATCGCTCTAGCAGAAAGAACATCCCCACAGTCATAAAAACGTAGGCATTCTTACGAGGCAGTAATCTCTTTCGCCTAAGTACTGCTCCCGGAGGCAATTTCCGATAGAGAAGGTCAGACATTCACAAAGGATCTGGGGGATTAACTACATCTTGCCACCCATGATATCTCGTTGAACGCTGGATCCTAACCAACCATTGGGTCAAAGAAGTCGAAAGAACCTATGCATTTGCAGATCTTGTTACAATACAACACGTGTACAGCTGCTGGGACGATGAGCACAGCACTTCAAAAGAGCCCTCCATGCTCCTCTTCATTACAAGTGTCCCCGTACAGGTTTCGGCGTATACCTACCAGAAAATTAATACAGGTTCCATGCTTTAAATAGAAAGAATGGGAAAGTGACGTACGATTCTTCAAGGCACTTTATATCGTCTTCGTTGATCGCAAGACCCTCTGTAATATTCTGGACAAGCCTCTTGGTGCTAGATATCCCCACAATGGGCGAAGAGACCTTCGTTTGTACCCACAGCAGAGCGATTTGCGACATTGAAGTGCCATATTTCTCGGCAAGCTCCTAGAGGGGGGCTTGAGTTTCAAAGGTTCGTCTGGAATTATGGGGCTTCACATGGACACGGTGGATAGTGCTCTTGTCCGCTTCGCTCAAAGGTCGTTCCCACTCCGTCCCCTCGAAACCTTTCGCGCGCAGGGTCTTCTCTTCTATCGGACGGGCGAGAGAACCACCAGCTTCAGCAATAAGGCATGTGAGATTATGTGTACAGTCTGGAAAGAAGTACAAACCGAGGGGTCCCCATGGGATAATTCCGATTCCATGAAAGTCGCAATAGGGTAGCATCTCGCGCTCGTCTTCCCGGTAGAGCAACGAATACTCATTTTGCATGCTTACAAATGTCGTCCACCCATGCGCCCTGTGCAAGACATATTTAGTTCACAGAAAGACAAAACGTGTACTACTAGGCACAAGTTCGATCTTTCACCTTGCGACTTCATTGTAATTGGCGAACTGCCACGTTCTCATGGAGCTGGCTCCGATGTACCTGACTTTCCCAGCCTGCACCAGATCATGGAGAGCTTTCATGGTTTCTTCAGCGGAGACAGTTGGATCATGTCGATGGATCTGGTATAGATCGATATACNGAAGTCCCAAGGCGAGCGAGCGAGCCNTCCACAGCATTGAAAATAGCCGCTCGAGATAGTCCTATGAGCAAAACTCAACAATATGAAATACAAGGGAAGCCGCTCTGACTATACCTCCTTGATTTACATAGTCTCTCTCGGTGGGAGACATACGGATGAACGCCGGAGTCGTTTTATCCTTCGACACTGTAGCAAAACATTTGGTCGCAATGATGATCTCGTTTCGGGGGATGTTATACTATAGAAATATCAGATATGTATTTGAAATGACGTTGTTGAAGATCGGCAGGCAGACCTTCTCGATAAACTTTCCAACAATCCTTTCGGATTCTCCATGTGAGTAGTTATTGGACGTATCAAAGGTATTTATTCCCTTGTCCCATGCGGCTTTCATGACAGGTAAAGCATCGTCCACCTCCAGCGCCCAATCCTAACAGGCACACATCAGCTCTACAGTGATAAGTTCTGTTCAGAGACGTACAAAAAATGATCTGCTCCCGAAACTCATGGCACCAATCTAGAAAGATATCAATAATGCCCGGAAAACTCACAAGAATTGCACCAACGATGGGAACAGAAACCCTCAAACCACTCTTGCCAAGTGGGCGGTAAGTCACTTGTGTTACTTCTGACATGGTGAAGATAATCCTAATCCAACGTGAAGGAGAATATCCCTTCAATGTTTTAAAGATACCCTCTGCCGATGAACGAAGGGACACATCCGGGGAACGAACAAAGCTGATATATCGGTCATGATTTAGTGATCCTCTTGACTTTATTACCACTCAGTCTATAACCTCTGACAAATCTGAGCCAGCAACGTCGACAGCATGATAAATCAGGGGAGTTCACCAGTCACCAGACGCGAATTAGGTGCGCATGAGCTGACATCCCGGCCTTAGGGAATGTTGTAGCATATAGCAACAGTGATAGAAAGAGCGTATCTGTATTCCAACCCAAAGCACCAATCATGAAGCGATGTATACAAATTACTTTTAGCTTGCCCAAAGCAGGTGTGGGTGTGCACCTACTTGCGTGCCTTCTTCGATTTCTTTCCACCCTCTGCTCCACTTGTCTCCCCACCACTAAGCTCATCACCACTGGTAGCATTTCCGGATTTCTTCGTGTTCTTGCGGAGATGGTGTTCGGGGATCCATTCCTCAGCGTAACCTCCAGCGCCGGTAGCGGTAACTTCAATGGGTGCGCTGACGGCAGGACGGGTGCGCGTCTTCTTGGGCTGGGGAACCAGGGAAAGGTATGTGAAGTAGGCAATGCTACCGAAGAATCCAGCGACAATAGCATAGGTAGAGAGCCTGCAAGGGAATATGTTGAGCGGAATTTCCTAAAACGGGCCAGAACGTACGTTTTGAAATCGAACCAGGAGCCTGCAGGCTCAACAACAGTGACAATACCGTCATAACCAATGGTGCGATCCTTCTCTCCCTAAATTAACGACTCTAATTAGCACCAGGAAGCCAGGGAAGTTTGGTTACGAGCGCACGTCAATAATATGATCAACCCAAACGTTCAAACGGAGATCCCCAGGCTACAGTATTGCAAGGTGAGCTTCTGCAAAATGGACACTGAAATGGTCATACCTTGAACCTATGTTAGTGTCAGTGACGCGGTCACACGGAAAATGGCTTTAAGAACTTACTCGCTGTAGAACGAATACGGGAGCTGGATCTTCGCGCCCTTGATCATGGGGAGACCGTATTCCAATGCCGTGAGCTGGTTTAAAAGAGTGTTAAGTCGTAAGTTCGAGAGCGGGATGCAAACGAAGAGCGTACATTCTTGATGAGTTTGTCGGATTCTGCATGATGCACTGAACCCGCAAGACCCGTCACGGTGACGTTCTTGTCAGTTTTGCTTTCGAAAATGATGTTAATCACGTTCTTTTCGCCGTTAACGATGTCTGAAGAGGGGGTATGTGAATTACAAGTCCACGTCTAGCTAAGTGATTACGCACGTCCGAACGGGTTGTTTTCAGGCCATAGTGCAGCAATAGCAATCTCAGCGCCGTCGTCTACTTCCTCAATCTCAATAGGCTCAGCTAAGGTTAATCAAAACGATCAAGATCCTTGCTTTTCCAATGTAGACTTGCAAAGTATTGACTGACCAGTATCAGGGTCGGTTTCACCAGCAACAAAGCTAATGAGAGTAGAAGCGAAGAGGGCCGAAGAGAGGAAGGACAAGATACGCATTTTCAGTGAGCCTGGCAGATATAGATACTTGGTTGTAGACTAGAGAGAAGCAGAAAAGTTGCCCGAAAGACGTGGCACCCCTACAATGATCACGTGTCTAATGCGGCCCGTTTCCCGACACGTTGGCGGTGTTAGATTCGCAATATCCACAGTCATAGGCGCGTCAGAATCACAGTGGATCATTGTACGATATGGAAGTCTACATGTACAGAGCACGATAGCAGAAAGTACAAGTACAAAAGTGTCACCCTTCAAGGTGGCGTTTTCTTCTTCAATAACTCCTTCGCTATTTCTTCTGCATCCCCACTCGTATCTGGGAGCCAAAATGCCTGAAAGTCGAGGATATCAGACCACAACCATTGAGGGCAAAGTATCGGGAACATACCAATTCTGACCCAGCTGTCGCCATCATAGCCAAGCGAGGATTGAACTTCACACATCTCGAGGGTCCAGGATGTCCATCCAACGTGGCCATAGGCTGCATCTTCATAGGATGTCGTTTTAAATCCAGATCACCCGTTATCACTGGCAAGTTAGCCATATCCCACACCAGCACCTTTCCGTCCAAACTACCACCAACAACATACTTGCTATCCGGAGTCCAACAAACTTCCTCTCCACTTCCTCCCTTCGCAGGCTCAATACTTGGGGGAGTGTTTAACGAGCGACGTTCCAGCCCTGTGTGCCCTTCCAACTTAGCCAGGAGGTGCCCTTCGAATGCATCGAGTATGTAATGTGCGTCGCCGGAACACCCTAGGAGAAGCCATTTCCCATTGGAGGAGAAAGACATGGATGTCATGAATATGGGTCGTGGGGGATAGCTAATAAGTGAAAGAGTCGGGTCTTCGAGTGTGATGACAAGGAACGGCGCTTTATCGAATTGTGTCTGGTCGTACAACATTATGCGGGAGTAATGGTTCACGGCTACTGCAAAGACGACACCCGATGAGTCGTAAGCAACGATAGGCGTAGCTGGTAGTGTGAGGATCCCTCTGCAAGTAGGCGCTCGAAGATCCCACAGCCGCACGGTCTTGTCCATTGACCCAGACATAAAGCCATCGTCTGTGGGGGACACTTCAAGAGAGACGACACGACCTTTGTGACCCCTGAAGTATTGCAAGTACTTGTTGTCATGTAGCGAATGGTAGCGAACTGTATCATCCTCTTTAGTCGAAGCATGGAGGATAGCAGTAGACTTGTGCGTGAACCGGGGAAGGTCTACTCCGTATTTCTTTGAATGCAAGGTTTTGAGATGTCTATAAAAAGGAGTGAAAGTATGAGAATGAGCTTCTTTCCGTCTTGGAACAATAACTCGCTTGCCAGATTTGCAACTGTACAGACGGAAAGTCTCGTCCTCTGCGGCTGTGATCACTTGGTCCCCTCGGTCATCAAAGCTCAAACCAGTTATATGTCGAGGGCCCTGATTAGGTGTCCTACTGCCTGGAGTAGATGGAGGTGGCTGCTCGACAGCAGTTTTGAAGATCTTTGCAGTTTTTAAACGCGTCTAAAAGACAACAGTTAGTTATAAATCTAACATCACATCCATGCACTCGTTACCATAATATTATTAGATAGCTGCATCTGCGGCCCGTTTCCGTTGGTATTGTTTGTGGGAATGCCCATGTTCATCTTCAAGCTGACGTCTTTGTGGAAGATGAACGTAGAAGGTCAAGGGCGGGGTTAGATCACGTGGATCAATTCTACAAACTTTTCCTCTCACTTTCATTTCATTCACTATGGGCGACACGGACGAAACAGCAAAGCTATGGAAAGTTAACAGGACAATACACGAGCTAGTAAAAGATCGGGTCAGGACTGTTAAAACTGCTTTAGGGGAATGATTTCTGATGTTGTGGGTTCAAAACTACAGGGATTCCAAGTCTCCTTGGATGAAATTCAAATGGATCTGGCGAGTTTCCGTTCAGCATATGCTTCGCAGGGCGGCTCTATCGAGTGAGAATATCCTAGAAACCAACAGCAAAACCAAAGTCTGACCAACGGTTTCCTTCAGTCGCGCAAAACTCAATTTCTTCACTGTTTCGGAAACAAACCCCACCGACCAGATATTTGTGTATTTCACCGATGAGAAGAGTGTTGGTGTGAAGACGATGCGAAAGTGCATTGAAATCTATCACAATCCTTTCCTCCCATTAACCCAAATATATTATAGATTGCTTTCCATCCTCGAAGAAAAGGGCATCCAGCGGGGCATCTTGGTCTTTGCAGGAAACATGACCCCATCTGCAAGAAAAGTCTGTATACGCAGCATCCGCATCCCCTATTCGAGCATCCTAATTCTATCCCCAGGTCATCGTTGGAATTTCCGACTATAGACTCGAAGAATTTTCAGAATCTGACCTGCTAGTTAACATCACCCATCATACCCTTGTTCCCCAACACCAGGTCTTGACGCCAGAAGAAAAGCGTACATTACTTGAGAAATAGTACGGTCTATTCTCCACGCCTCACCTCTCTTGCTTACATCGTTTCTCAGTCGATTAAAAGAAACCCAGCTTCCCCGAATTCAGCTGGCAGACCCCGTCTCGCGGTACTATGGGCTACGCAGAGGGCAGGTTGTGAAGATTACGAGACCCAGTGAGACTAGCGGTCGGTATGCCAGCTACCGTATTTGCTTCTGAGCTGGTTGGATTTGTTAGTTGGTCTTAGCATACTGTGTGCTCGGTCATTGAACGTTGTGTATCTCTACTTAGTGGTTTCTATCTAATTGTATTCCTACTTTGAATTACTGCCAGAAAGTTGGGCAAGTGCTTTAGCACGTATAACTTGCAGCGAACCTGCTCAGACATCGGTTCAAAGAATCTAAAATATGACATGGAATCCGAGATAAAAAATGCAAAAGGTTTGGGAAGGGCGCGAACCGTAGCGCGAACTGACGACATGCCCTGGTCTCCGACGACTAACTCGGCAGTGCCTGCAGACTGCGGAATTGCTTCCCTGATCTGTCAAGGCTCGATTATCCCGAATCCGGTCCGAACTGCTTTACAGCATGGAAGATTGCGGGCACCAAGTTTTCTGGAGGGAGCAGTCTTGAACCAGCGCACTCACGGTGAATCCGCTGATGTAAACCCTTCCCATTCCCGGTTTCGGGCCATTACAGCCACTCCACTAGGGGGTAATATCATTAATGCATTGTTCTCTTTATTTGACCATCAATGCTTTCACCTTCTTGTCCATGGAAGTGTACTTACCATTATCGATATCGTTCAAGTTCACACCAACGTAAGATTGAGAATTTTAGAGCAAATGTGATTGAACTCTTTACATAGATAGTCAGACTAAGTTCTATGAGTATCTCACTCTACGCCCCCGCAATGTATAACGAGGGGAAATCGTGTCTGGCAAAAAGACACCCAACCTTGTCGGAGACTTGAACATAAAGACCCGCTTTTTGCAGCCCCCGCAAGACTGTAAAACACTCTGGATCAAATTCCCGGTCGACGACATTTACAACGAAAGAGCGTATACACGCGACGCCTGGGAGTTCTTCTCCGGGATGCCACCGGGACTGGACCATTTGCGTGAGCGTCTCGTCGTTGAAATTTACCCCACCGAGATTGAGGTCGATGTGCGTAAGGTTTGGGAGGAGTGGCAATATGGAACTCGTGGATGTGTTTTGGCTGGCTTCGTTTGCGCTGAGACGAAGAAGGAAAGAGTCCGAGAAGCTATTATGGCATCTACGGGCCCTGCCATGAAATTCATCATCGTAGCTAAAGGAGGTGAGGTTTGGAAGTGACTGAGCCAAACGAAGGAACTCGTCGTTTGTGAGGGGGAAGTTGGTCAATTCTAGGGCGCGCAGGGAGGAAGATATGCGCTCTAGAAATCTAGCCATAATAGGCGACAAAATTTTCATGGCCTCCGTATCCTCTTGATCAGATACATCCTCCTCATCGCGAAACCTCTTCACAGAGAATTTGTCAAGTTTCGGGAAGCTGATTCGTTCCGTAAGGGTTTTGAACCAAGTCAGCTCTCTAGGCTTGCTCTCGGTATCCCATGCCAGGGTACGAACGTTAGAGACGACAGCGTGGGTGTTCACTGGGGCACCCTCGTGACTGCAATAGGAGTAGTGAAGCACTTCCAACTGGGTACACGCATCGAGGCACTTGAAGATATACGCGATGTCTTCGTCTCCATTGAAATGCAGATATCGAAGCTGGGACCATGCTGGCGTCGGGGTGAATTGGCTCCGACGCCCCAGTGTGAGTCGTTTGAGGTTTGGTGCAAATGTGAGAAGATCGAACGATGGGTCCATATGCCAATCCGAAACGCAATGTGTCCCAATCTTGAGTGAAATCAACGAGGGAAGCTGTATCCTCAATTGTAGCAGTGAAGCGAGGTCCTTGTCAGTGCTGAAATACAGTGCAAGATAAGAAAGACGCGATCTGTACGAGGTAAGAAGAGGGAGAACAAATGGGATGGCCAGATTGTGCACAGTGAGCTCAAGCCGGCTTCGTAACGACTTTGATAGCAGTGTGTTCACCGTAGCAGAAGATACTTCCAACCCGGGAAACGGATCCAAAGTGAGACCTCGTCCACCGTATTCTTCGTAGTATGGTAATGGCTCGGGATCGACTTCCATCATGGACCAAATTCTCCCATTGGTAGTGACAATTCGATACCACCATGCACAGACTTGCATGAGGTTAAGAGGTGGTGCTCTGACAGTCTTGTCGTACAATCCTGTACTCTCATCCTCGGCACATAGGAGTGTGAAAATTTCTGCAAGAATTTCCTGTGGAAGACTTCGGATTGGAGCTAAAGGGGATCGAGCTTGTATAATATTTATGTTCATTTCTTTGCGACGATCCTCCAAGGCCGCAAGATGTGTTTTTGTGCGCTCTATTTCTGCGTCAACTCGAGACATATCGTCTTCTGCAATTTCAAGAGCGTTGAGAAGCTGCCTTCGTTGATCAGAGGGCATAAATGAGCCTTGTCTAGCGAGCGAGATGATATCGATGTTGTGAAGTGGTGAAACGAGCCCTGTTCGCTCTGGTGAAGTGGTAGAGTAAGAAGTAGCCTTCATGATCTGCGAAGGAACATTATTAGACGCATTGTAGTACAAAATAAAGAGAATAATGCATACTCCAAACCCAATGAGCGGAGGCTAGTAAGAGTTTCGGATGAATAAAATGCAGGAGATTGGATAGGGTGCTGGTGCTGGTGGTCTCAAGGTGAACTTGAAAAGCCGGAAACAAGCCGCAATGGCCGAATCATAGAATGACTCATCCAAACGTGATGCCAAGACTGTTCAGCTTTCCCACAGCCAATGACCTCGACCAAGAAGTGCAGTGGAAAGCATGCGATAAGACGCGACCGTGGTATCAAATATCATTCTCTCACCAAGTATACAAGCTTTACCCATAGAGGGGATACCACTAAGCTGCTCGAACTCAACGCATTTGCGACCAGGGAATAAGTATCCCAATACTGGGTAATCACATAGGGAAGTAAGTATGCTCAGGTGGTAGGTTCTTTGGCTCTACAACGAGTTCTTATGGCGCAATACCACTCATTATTGTCACTACATAGACAACTCTTTATCAAACTTTCCCCGGATCTGCTTGAGTTATTTTTGCACTTATAGGCCTTCTCTCACTTGAACCATTCTTTGTTCCACTTTGAGAGAAGTTTCCCCGAGGGTGATACGTGCCTCAATTCACTGGTACTGGTGAATAACTCTGGATCTAAGTTCAGGTGAGTAGCAAGTTAGCGGTGTACTGACTCGCGATATTGCCTCTTGATGCTTAAATGCGACATTACTACCTTGTTTGTTGCTATAGGAAATTGAAAAAGTCTTATAGAGACCGTGCCTTGAAATGTGGTCAAGCTTCGAATCCATGTGTCCATTTATCATCAGAGAACACTTCCGCTATCTAAGCTATGCTTGTTCTATTCAGCTACATGTGCATTTGCCTTCGTAAACGGTGCTCTTTCTCTGATTGCAGCTCTGATTCATGGGCRTTCCTCTCCGACCATGCCCTGTTGTTCAGCCTCGGAGCCATATTTGCCGCGGGGCAGCTGATCGCGGTTTTCCCTTCTTGTCCCCATTACAGCAGGAGCCATTCAAGCGCC
This sequence comes from Chondrostereum purpureum, assembly GCA_004354395.1. Taxonomy (NCBI): domain Eukaryota; kingdom Fungi; phylum Basidiomycota; class Agaricomycetes; order Agaricales; family Cyphellaceae; genus Chondrostereum; species Chondrostereum purpureum. Next base: position 7,640 of record LBLO01000658.1, on the reverse strand, counting down.
AGGCATTCTGAGATGCCAAGACTCTACACTGACGCGTTTCCATCTTCCTTCTTGCCATGTTACGAGTGGTCTAGGAAGATACTCTGAGCCGGCCGAGGGATGCATATAAAAGCACTACCAGGAGCAATAAATCTCCAGTTGTCTTCCTAGGCACCCCAGCTACAGACCTTGCAAGTACTGGCCGCATCCATCATGAAGTTCATTGTCTCTTTCTCGTCTTTGTTGCTCCATCTGTCTCTCGCTTTCGCTCTGAGCGAAATCCCCGATCCTGAACGGTTGGCTGAGTATGAGTCCGGCGAGGTCCATGAAGCATGGATGGAGACGAAGATGGAATCATTCGCGAGACACGCAGAGGTATATAACAAAGTCATGGCGTAGTTTAACATTTACTAATTACCGGTTCTCAGGCTGGTAGCTACAACAGCGCTCAATACAAGGCTATCGACGAGCACATCGCCTGTGTGGACGGATTCGCTGGGGAGTTCAAGTGTAACAACGTCGACCTCTACTACTTTGCCTCTCACGAAGAGTTAGGAAGCGCCATAGGTGAAGGTAGTAGTTCTTGGGGGTGGACATTTGAAGGACGGGAGTTCATTATCGTTGCCCAGGTATGGAGTTGAAATTCCTTTGCAACACTGGGACCAATACTGAATGCGCAGATTAGGCGGATGGTGCGGCGTTTGCTGAAGTCACTTCAGATGGAAAGCTTGACTACCTTGGTCGCCTTCCCAACACCGAAGGAAGTCAGCCGTCTATTTGGCGCGGTGAGTGGAATTTCACCGAATATATCACTGCAACTGAATCCTGAGTTGCATTCTCAGAAATTCGTGTGCTTGACCATTATGCCATTGTCGGATCCGAGGCCGTGAATCATCAAGTTCAGATTTTCGACCTGAAGAAGCTACTCGAAATCACCCCAGAGGAGAAGCCCAAGACCTTTGACTCTCTCGCTGATCTTACCTCCCTTTTCGACGGTATTTGTGGATGTTCTCGCACTTGGTATAAGCCGCTGATTAGGTTATTCAAGGTCTTCCCATTGGACGGACACACAACATCGTTGTCAACAATGACTTGAACTACGCTGTCGCTGTTGGAGCCCAGCCCCGAACACACGAATATCGTTCAGGTCTGATTTTCATTGACTTACAAGACCCTGCGAACCCTGTTCTTGCTGGGGTTCAAGCTGAGGACGGATATGTCCATGAGTGAGTCATGCGACCTGATGGGCAAAACTAGACTTACTATTTAATTTGTACAGCGCTCAATGCCTCTTGTACAAGGGCCCTGACCCCAACTTCCAAGGCATAGACATATGTTATGCGTGAGTCTATTCTCGATATTTTTATATTTCTAGTGCTCATAGTCTTCCAGTTACAACGAAGATACACTGACAATGTATGTTGTAGTCTTCCTCACATTTCATGTAATTTATTTATTGATGTGCTTTACAGTTACGACGTAACCAACAAGGCCAATGCTACAATAATCTCCCGCACGGGTTATGAAGGCGCTTCGTGAGCTCCTTTCGCATCGCTATCACGCACTCGCGTTTAAACTCCTCGTTCTTTCCAGCTATACTCACCAGGGATGGGTGCTTGATACCGAGAATCAAGAATTCCTTCTCCTTGATGACGAGCTTGATGAATCCCGCAGCGCTGGAGAAGCTGCCTCTGGTTTCCCAAGTGAGTTGATCTATTTCCTAAAATGTCTGGAAATTAATTTACTCAATTTCTTCTCAACAAGTCACCTACATTTGGGATATCAGGGATCTTTCCGCGCCAAAACTAACTGGATTCTACCGCTCTTCTGCGTTCTCTATTGACCACAACCAATATGTGAAGAATGGAATCTCTTACCAGTCCAACTACGGTGCCGGCTTGCGTCTGTTGAATGTTAGCAGCATCCCCAGTGACCCAACTGGTGCTGGTGTCAACGAAATTGGCTTCTTCGATATCTACCCTGAGGACGACAATGAGCCAAACGGTGGTGTCATTGACTTCGTTGGTTAGTAGAACTCTCTGGATTTCTATGTTTCACGACGTTAACATACTCATGCAGGAACATGGAGCTCCTACGGGCTGTTTGAATCTGGCTGGATTGTCATCAACACCATCGAGCGTGGTATGCAGAGCTTCTCCTCATTTCGTGGTGGGATTGTACCCTGACCTTTCATCCGCAGGTGCATTTGTTGTGAAATTCACTGGTTAAACATGTAGCTTTATAAAAATTGTAATGCCTGTGCTAAAATTGAACCATTGTTGTGTAACCAACTGCACTGAGCATCGAATGTCGGGAAAAAGGCGCTTGAACCGAGCTGTCAGTGGAAATTGGGTCGGTTCGATCGGCGCGATCGATCGGGTTGACCCACATTCAGCTCACTCACGCAATGGCCCACCGCAAGCTCGCGAAGCTCCCGCACAAACCGCCCTCTCGTAAAGAGCATATTTCGCAGCATTGGTTTGGGCTGCGTCACCAACCGCCTGAGCAGGTTTGATCTCGATCGACAACGTGGGCTTCATACGAAAACGTGCTCCGTAGGAGGTGATGCCCTAAAAAGGCAGTTGCTCGATGAAATTATTTCTGTCCGTAGATAAAAGGTGCTTCAATACAGTTCAAAGTATGTGAGTCAAGAGAACATCATCGGGTCATTGCAGCATCGAAAGGCAAAGATGGCGGATTCACCATATAGATGTATACTGGTCTGAATACTGCCGAGAATGAAAACCAGTGTCAAAGCACGTTCTTGAGAATTGTGAATGTTGTACAAATGTGCATCAGAACATGACAAACGACATATCGACATATAAATAAATGAGTTTTCCCTTAGTCCATAGTGTAAAGCTTTTTTAAATAATCACTTGCTGCTTGCCGTACGGAGCCATCGATATTCGGATTTCCAAGCAGCTCCTAACGACTTCTTGAGTGAAATGGTCATCAGATCCAAGCGCAGTACTCACTATGGCTCTATCGGCTTTTTGCTTTGTCTCCGTTGATCGTTTAGAATGCTCAAACTCAGCCTGTTCCCGCTCCAACTTCAGTCGCTCCAACTCGCGTCTCTGGTGGCTCTCTTTCTCCTCCCGCTCGTCTCGTCTTCGCATGTACTCCAACTTCATTTTCCCTGTTTGCGTCTGGACTTGCAAGAGCTGCAAATATGTTTGAAGCATGCCCTGGGTTATAGATACATTGACCATAGGCTGGTCGGGGGATGGCATCGAGGATAGCGAGGTTGAAGAATTGTTGGTTATTTGCATTGAGTTATTCGACCCAGAACTGGGAGATATGGGCAATGACTGAACCAATGGAGTACCGTGAAAAGAGTTGGCATGCTGTAACGGAGGAGGCGGTGGATGATGAATTTGTGCATGGGAATGTGGAGGTGTTGGATGTATTTGAGATTGGTGCTGTTGCGGAAGTGGTTGAGATTGTGGTATCGGTGGTGGTTGAGAACGCTCGTGATTGATTGAAGTCATATTCGCTGCTGTCAGCGGGTCCATGAAGTCGATTGTGGGCGGAGGTGGTGGAGGCTCATCATCCCCATCGTCATCACCGTTTGGTTGGCCTACAGATCCTGGAGGGCGTGCCATTATTGGACGAGTCGTTGCRGGGTCACCATGCCATCTAGAGAGGCGAAGATACTTTAGCGGGTACTATGACCAAAGGTTTGATGAACTCACCTTCTATAAAAGAGATCGTACCACCCCATACGGTGCCAGTGATCGATAGTGCGGGCTGTAATGTTTCCAACGTCGCAACCAGCTTTCCGAGCTGCCTGCAGTCGTCTTTCATATTCACGGATACGATCGGCTTCCCCTAGATTGCTCAAGCCCGCGCCCGTGTGCTGGTGGTAAGATTCAAACGCGTAGATCTGTTTGAATAAATTGAAATTGCGCTCATAGCATCCCTTCAGGGCCTGGTAGGTTTTCTTGCTCCCAAAAACCTCAGTTGAACACTGAAAATGAAATGTTTAGAATGGAATCGCAATCAGTTTCCGACCTGATACTCACTTCTCGTAGACAAGAATTCTTAGTAGCTCTGAGAGCATTCCAATGCTCATCTTGGCCTGGGCCCATGAGCCAGTTGAAAAGTTTTGCCTTCTCATCATCAGTCCAATGTTTAGCACCTTGACCGGTTCCATCCTCGAAACCGTCGTCTTCCGTGGTATCCCGCCTTCGTTTTGGGACTTGATTCAGTACTGGATCCACATGTTTCCGCTTTAAAGGGGGTGAAGTCTGGCCAGAAGGGACACCAAAAGATAGGGGAGCGACTGGATGACCCTGAGGTGCACCATTGGGATGGATTGGAGATGGCGAGGGTGATATCCGATATTCCGCGGGACGACCATAGGAAGGTCCTGGGCCGAGATGAGTGCCTAAAGCTTGACCTAAGCTTTGGTGAGATTGAAATGGCGTCTACAAGGGTATACATATGTTGAAGTAAGCCCCAGGATGTGAAACAAACCAATTCTCATCATCAATTCTGGTACCTACCGAACCATTGCTGTCCAAGTTTCCGTCCCGACGATCCTGAAGAGATATATGACCATATTGTTGCATTACCACTGTGCTGTCCCATTCAGTCGTATATTAGTTCTGCAGAATTCTCTTTTCGAATCAAGATAGATAGTCAGAAACTCACCTGCTGGTATAACCGGGTTGGATTGGTGCGCTTGCTCTGTGGCTCGCTCAACGACATGACTCAGCACAGAAATGCGGCTCACTCTGGGTTCCCTGATCTGCTTGAGATCAATGGCAATGCCAAACATACACTACACATACACGACATACAATATTTATCTACTCTACCCAAAAANGCAAAATAATATAAGAAAAATATAGAATATGTAAAGAGCTCTACCCCATCTCCATATCAAAATCCGGGTCATAGTCTCCGTCTGCATCTTCTTCGTCATCAACATTCATGGATGACCCGACTGGTTCATCCAAAACGATGTCCGCTTTCGAATCAGCTCCGGTGGCTTCCATGGTCTGAATGACTGTGTCGTCACTTGGAACACTATGGCGGCTCGTCGTAGGAGTGGCCATATCCTCCAGCTTGACTTCACCGTCAAACACACTTTCGAGCTGAACGCTGCTTGGAGCCGAATCGTTCTGAACCGATGCGTTATGAGTCGGAAGAATGTCTATCGTGCCTGATTGGGTCAAAGCTAACCCAGGATGGGTGTGGTTCAGTGCAGGGTCACAGGCCACTGGCTCAAGGGAGTTGGTTTCTGGAACAGGAGTAGCATGGCGGGGTTGGTCGTCTACAGGTGGAGAGTCAATTTGCATTGGTTCAGCAACTGATTCATCACCGACGGTGGTAGTCGAAGGTGGCGGAGGTTCACTATAGGATTCCTCAAAGGTAGTCGACGCCAGAAGAGGTTCTGCCGTTGATCCTTCGCTCACTGGGACTTCTGGGTCATCCTCTGCAGAGTCTGGTGGAGGGGAGGGAACAGGAGTGAACGTTGAATTTGGAAGAACCGTTGGGAGATCGTCTTCAGGAGGAGATTCAACCCTCTTCCTCTTCCGGGAAAGCTGACGCTTGAGGGGTGGAGGGGAAGGCATCGCAGGAGAGGATTTGAGATCGTATGTGGACCGCAGACGCCGAGTGTTACTTTGCTCTTCTAGTGCTTGCCTTGTGTCAGGTGTTATCACGGGCTCAGCAAGGCCCTTCTTCCCACGTCCTCGGGTCTTCATAGACGACAAAGAAAGCTCGCGAGGCATGGTTTCCTGTGAGGGTGGGGAGGACATGGGTGAAGACTGTCCAGTCCTTCGTGATGGTGTAGTCGGTGTTCTAGACATCGCTGACCGTGTGCGCAGTCTATAACTAGGCAATGAGCTTTCCAGTTCTTTCCCAAGTAGACTATCTCGCTCCTGAACCTCGCTCTCTTTCCTACCTTCCGCATTGACTACAGGTAGAACTCCACCATGCTGGCCGTCTTCATCGAAAAGGCAGTTGACGGGATCATCGCTGGTACCAGTTCCATTTGGTTGTGATTCCCCCTTCACATTGAGAGCTGCAGTCGTGACCAGCTCGTTCGTCTGCGTTGCCTCAGCGGCCTCTGTCTTCATAACCATAGACAGTAAGAAAGGACTCCATTTCAGCTTCTCGGGCTTCAGCCTAAGGTAGCCCTTCGCTTCCCACGTCCGCAAGTAACGGGAAACATTATCTCGATCCCAGTGAACCTCATATTGCGTTGGTGCAATGAACGGCACCTTGGAGGCAGATGCAGAATGTCCATCAGCCAAATCCTTTGTGGATGTTTGTCGCTGTAGATGCCGCCGACCGAAAATACCACTTTTCCGTCTCGCACTCTTATTGATAGCTTGCCCCGGGGACGGACGAGCAAGTGGTGGCGAAACAGGCCGCGCATTAATCATGTTTTGCTGCTGCAGCGTGTTGAAGACGTCTTCTATGGTCATCGATGTGGCCGCACTGATATCTACAAAGCGAAGAATGAGGCATAATGAGTAACAAATACGGAAGGCGGAGCAACAGCAGGAAATATCAACCTTCCAAGCGGATCTGAGCAGGAGCACTTTCCAGGAATCTCATTACCGCCAGTGTCCAATAGTTTTTGTATCCAAGCGCACCCAAAGCAGAAAGAGGCTTCTCCGGTGACCCGAGTCTCTGTTCTTTCTTTGACAACAGGTAGCCTGTCATCCGATGTGAGAATCAATACAATGGCGACTCAACGAAAGGCATACTGAAATCAATTAACAGGTTCCCCCACCCCTGCCGCTGTCTGACCGGCAACGTCATGATACAACTGAGATTGTAGTCCTTCGTACTCCTCTTCTCTTTACTGAAGTAGCCTACGAACCGAGCACCGAAATCGTCCATCTCCGTGATAACATAGAACAAGAACGGTTCTACGTCGTAGAACAGTGACTTATGATCGAGAAACATTTTTGATAGCAAGCATAAGTTTTGGCAATATATCTGTGGGGAAGGGTGGGGAAATTGACGTCAGAATCTGGCGATCAAGCCAATCACGCAAAGGACTCAAAACACAGAGTTGAACACGCACCTTGTTCTTCCGCCCATCAACCTCGAAAATCGACACGGCTCCGTCTCTGTATATCTCATCTCCGGGAGGGTGTCTCGCTTTGCATTTCATCTAGAAGGCAACGAGGCAAAAAACAGGCGCGTATCAACATAACCATGGTATTTGTTCTACGACAAAAAGTCCTCACCCGATGCCTTTGGGCACCAAACTTGCTTTTCATGTACTTCAAACAAAATTCACATATCCACATCCTCCCATCTGGTATATTGGAATAATCTTCAGGAAAAGGAGCGTCGTACCATGTGTCAATATCAAATTGACCAAACCGGATTTTGCGTATGCGAAGGGTAGTAGAATTAGGAGGTGCTGAAGGAACGTAGCCATCGGGCGTCGAGGGAGCAGGCGATTCAGATGAGGCGTTAATTATAAATTGACTGTGTGTGGTCGACATACGGCGCAATGGTCGAGAGGACGATCCTACAAGAAATTCTGGATGTTCTTCTTCCAGAGATCCAGGAGTTTCTGGAGGAGGAGGCGGCGGCGGAGGCGGGGCAAGTTTTTCCTGCAAGCCCACGAATTATCAGCGATGTCCGCAGAGAGGAATATCATGCCTACCTCTGCTAGCTTCCTTGAT
>LBLO01000657.1:0-18849 GCA_004354395.1 Chondrostereum purpureum | reverse complement strand
GACTCGTAGGTCTTTTGCCATAGGATTGGGCCCGGTCCCATTTGTCATGATACCAGAAGTGTCACCTTTCTATGTATGTTACTATCTCATTTATCCGTCTATCACTCTCATATCCTTTCTCAGGCTGTTTCTGCTCTCTCCTCACTTGCTCTCTCCCTCAACTGTAAGTCTAATAACCTTATTTTCTCCGGTCTCTCACTCGTTTCCCCAACCAGGGATCGCAAACTTCCTCGTCGGACTGATTTTCCTCCCCCTCCGAAACATGCTCTCGGGAGGAGATCCCAACAAAGAGGGACGTGTCTTCTGGGTGTTCGCAATCGTATTGGCCCTTTCTATGGGTGTTGTCAGGGTTTCGTATCGGGNTTGATACTTTCTTCGATAATCAGCTATATGTACTATTAATACAGGAATCATTATCTTCGTAAGTACTGCAAACAAATTACATTGGGGGTGCTACAGGAGTTGGTCCAGGAGAAATCTATCTCTCTATTTTACGAAGATGTGAGAATTGAAAGAAAGTATATGAAGATATTCTGCAAGTTTCCTGCACATTCACTTCTTTCATATCTTCAGGAGCAGATACATACTTGAGAGACTGCAAGTGAATATTCCGACTCTAGTAGTACGAAGTTCCTTCAAGGTGTCACGGGTAATTATGATTACTACAGGTTGGTTCGATAGATATGACTCAATCACTGACATGATAAGGCAAACACTGGGAGGGCTTCCTCGATTTCAAGGGAACAAAACTTGTACATTTATTTCACTAACATGATAACATGACATAACGTAGCATTTGTCGTTTCGTTTTTTACATAAAGAGGGAGAGAAATATGATGGCAGAAATTGAGCCGTCTTTCAGACTGTGGTCCTAAAACCCATCAAGTACTGCATGGTTTGGAACGCCGACTAAATAGCCTTGAAATCAATACCGTGTCCAATATCGAGGAATAAAATACTGACCCAAGGGCAGAATTGAGGAACCCTGGTAAAGAGATACATTAATAAGAAGGAAAAGGTCAGTTCTTTGAATGAGTCTTACAAATGACCACACAACTCGGCCTCGACGTAGGTAAAGTTGCGTTCTGTCTGGGCCGTTCCGAGAGCACCCATTCCATCAACGATGAAGCTGTCATTGCCGGGTCGAGTCTGGAAGCCTTGCAGACCACCCCCTGTGTAGTGATGATCAGAACTATCTCTGGGAGTATACTGACGGAAAGGCTTACATGTCATGCTAAACATTCGCAAAGACGGTCGAGAGTTACTATCATGATTAGGCATTTGACGTGTAGCGGAACATACTTTTGGATTGTGATACGAGTCCTGGTAACAACAGTGTGAGTAACATAGATTGATTGAGTAAGTCAGACTTCACTTACCCTTCAGCGATAATCCTATAGTCTGTCATCCCCTGGATAAGGACAGATCTCTTGCTTTTATCTATCACTTTTGGCAAGACGGTGAAAGCAGATCTCTCGCTCTTGTCATCATCGTTAACGAAAACATCGACATTCCTGTCGCTAGCGCATTCTGTCCATGAGACGTTCGGGGCATGAATCGCTCTCTTGACATCTGCTCTATCAAAGTAAAGAGGTGAAACCTGAGTTTGAGAGAACGTTGATCTGTGAATAAGGATGATATTTAGAATCCATCGGTCTATGGGGATGACAAACTTACGGGAAGCCCAAAACATCCCAAAGAATCTGGTATGTGTCTGTGATGCGGTATTGGTTGAAGGCTGGATTCACCAAAAAAGCTGCGTCGCGAATAGCGAACCATATGTCACAGTTATCGTCAACATTTGTATCGCTTCCACCAGGAAGGGGAAGGAGACCGGTAGGAGGGTATTTCACAAACTTAGTGCTATAATCAGCAAACCCGCAGCGTTCGTTCATAGCCTTGAGGTCATTCATGAAGGTCTGACTGTACGGTTTCCCAATATGAGTGTAAGGAAGGAAAAATCATGTGAAACCCACTTGAAGGCAAATAGTTTTTCATATCTGTTGACTATATTCAGGGCGGGCGTTTGTAATTGTATCTTGTCCCAACCGATGACCGCTAATCAAAGGAATCAAGTACACATTCAGAACCCATTCGATGAAGTTCAAAGATGCCTGCTCACGGTCAGCCAGCCATATCCCTTGCAAGTTGAGCGCGAGATCGTTCGGGTGGTCATAAATATAGTTGGCGGTATCTGAGTTAAGTCAACAAAATAGCTCGACAACGAACACGTTAGATAGGGCACTTACATGGGATATACATTCCCGCGTACTGCMGATGTCATGAGGCTTAAGCGTGTGGCCAGTAACAAAGGAAATAGGACTCACACTCTCCCCAGCGAGATACAAATTCTTGTTCTTCAATTCAGAAAATACTTCTAAAAATTGCTGGAAAAATCCAACAAGCTGGGCGGCCAATTCATCCTCATTCTACAAAGGGAACTTATAGTGCTGAGCAGAGCAAACGAATGGAGCACACATACTGTGATGTTTGGTGTCCCCTGAGAAAATCCAGTACCAACGGGTTGTTCRACCCAGAGCACACTGGAAAGATTGGTCCAACTCCACTGGTTCACTGTAGCTTTCGCCTGTCCAAAGGCCCAAGTGAAGGGCTATCATATAGTAGTAGAAATAGAGCTTCAGTGAGTGAATGACACATGAAGAACATGACCTACGCCATTCTCTTGTAAGATCCCTTCAAGGNAAGAACATCCTGGACCTCCGTTTGTCCTGCGGGATATGTCTGAATAATCAAGCCAGGAAAGCGCTGTTAAAATACACAAACCAGAGAATCAAATCGTCGAGGCTGCCTTGTGGCCCAGGAGGAAAAAANCCAGAAGAACAACTAAAATATAAGTCAGACTACGAGTGCCAAGGATGATAGATACAACTGAGCTCTACCTGGCGAGTCTCATTAGGATCCGAAGAGATGGGCATCAGTCCCGACCAGCTAGGGCCTGCATCGAAGTCCATCTGCGGGAGGGACGCTCCGTCGACCCAATATGCTGCACACGCAAGTTCATAAGAATGATTATTGCATTGCGCAAAAACGTACAGGAAGCCTTGGGGTTAGAGAAAGTGATGTTCTTGACAGCACCCTGGCAGGATACTGCTCCAAAAAGCAAGCTAGTGACTGTCAGGGAAAGAGCTTGGAGGCGCATAGTAGACGTGTAGGAGGAAAGAGGAGTTTTTAAGTGGAATGCCACTACAAGGGATGTATGCGTACCATATTTATATGTGAAAACTCGGCCAGACCCTGGTATATGGAGAAGAGTTCACCGTCCTCGACTTGCTTGCCATGTGGTGTATAACGGAACGGTATCAAGAGATGCTAGCCAAGTGGTTAGGGCAGCCCAGGTCACCGTCTTGGTAAAATGGAACTCTAACTTACGGTTATCGCAGTACCATCCCACCTGCTTGTGTATCCTGTATTTGTTATGTTCAATAGATACTGTTTATACAGGAGGCAGAAATCAGTAACGCACCACTGACTATCAGTCAGGGAGGGTTGTTGCATCCTTGCATGAATCTTCGGAAAATGTGCAACCAAACTTGGACTTGTAGGCGATAGATCTTCTTTAATGAAGTCCGAATACGAAAGACACCAGGTTAGCACCTAGTAGGAATGCGGAGGTGCAGTCCGAGTCGGTTGATATCTTTTTGGACCTGGTAAAACGACTGTCCAAGTCGCTTGCAGGATATGCTAAAAACTATGGCGAGTGTCGCTTATGGCAGGGTGCGGTTTTACTTGCTCAATAGCGCAAGAGGTGTTCCAAGGTTGGCAAAAAGACAGATACCTCTGGGCTCCCTTACCTTAAGCACAGTCCTGCGGTAGTAACGTTAACAATTACAGAGTAGTTCGAAAGTTTCCAGTTCCGCAGGCTTGAGAACACTTATAGATACCTATATCCAATTAGAGTGGAGCGGGGAACCGTAGCTCGTACCACGACACAAGACTTGAGCAGAGTAGATACGACGTTTGTGCTTTTTCCTCACCCTGACGGCGGCTGGATCTTCATTCGTCTATTCTTCACTGCGAAGGTACTCGAGCGGCTTGTTATGTTATGTTATGTTAGTGAAAGCACCTGGTCCCTTTGAGGAACGGCCCGTCCACTCCTGTGGGCATCCATTGTCCGACAGTTACGATTATCACCCTTCCAACCGAAGCCTTTCGGGTGGGTCACCTCTGCTGCAACATCACAATGGACACTTGAAAAAAGTAATATAAATTGAAAAAAAGTAATATAAATAGAAGTAATATAAATAAAATCACATATAGCTAGTCCCGATCTACATTCCCAATTTGTAGCCGTCAGAAACCTCCGCCTCATCAAAGGACTTTAGCGTCTCCTGTACAAAACGAGTGAAGTGTCTGGTTGTCTTCACAATCAAGCACACCACATCAACATTCCCCTCGTCATCATCTTGAATCCCGGTAGGATTGCTTCCAACCTCACAGCAGGCTACCTTTGAAGATGCCTCACATGTCATTCACATCCCTGGTGAAATCATGCATTGGGGTTCGCAATAATCTCGCTTGCACACACGACTAAACAAAACACGAGAAGCTCACACGGGGGCATGGCTGTCCTCTACCATGAATCTCTGGGACCACTGTCTCTCATAGAGCTTTTATCGTATCACACTCAGAAGTTATCATGGTTGAAATGGAGGAACTGGTGGTAATAGGTTTCTGTCTGTCACACAAAAATTTGGCTTATCGGAGTAGGCTTGGTGTGGAACCAGAGGAGCGAATCAAAGAGGCGGTAGCTTACTGCAATGCAATAGGAAAACCATTCCTACTCATGGGGGACACTAATGCGCACACCGCGTCGAAATCCGGAGACTGGACATGCTGCTAGGCATCGTCAACGCAGTTGGACTTCATGAGCAGCTACCCTGACATGCGAGAGCAGCTTGCTCCTCTCGCCCAATCCCTCTAAGTTACCTCACGGACTTCCGCCTTGCTTATCTATATCGTACAGTGGTACATTGTCCCTTCGATACTAGTCTTGTTCATCATGGGCAAGTATGATGAGGCAGCAGAGTAAGCAGGCAGAGCTGGCGAGAACGGAAGGGGAGATTGACCTACAAATATTTGAGCGCAATGATGAAGATTGCTATTGGTCCTCTAAGGACTGCCTTCCAGTGGACGCCGATGGCCGATGGCTGTTGAGATTAGTGGACACAGAGAATCTCATGATCTTGAATGGAACAGAATATGAGACTGCCTCGCCAGGCGCGTACATCTGTTTTCAGCGTACCAATTGTGCTTATAGGGGCNAGTGGGTGGGGCAATATCTTTTCCTGGCAGTGGGAGTCACATCTTACCGAAAGTCTCTCGCAATTTTCAAGAGCTGCCTCTTATTCTAGACCCCTTATATGTCCTTTCCGCCTCTCCACGCTTTTCAGCGTCCAGCGCGATCGGCCGTGATTGAGCCATTTTTGGCCCCCATTCATTCTCCCAGGGTTATCAATAATATTCACCAATCGTAGCCCGCCAGTCTGTTTTGAGTAGCAGATAATGAAATTTTTAGAGAGGCAGACTCTGTGAGAGTGAGGTCAAGACTTGGTCAAGACTCAAGGCACCTCGTCACCTCCGTCGTCTAGCGTTGTCACACTAACCCCGGGCCCCGATTCACCCGAGGCACCGGCCGTTATCCATCCACATCCCGACATTCCCGACATAGCTCGAAAGTATTGTGCCCCCCTGCCAGGGTGCTCGAGTTTCCTCTCGTTCCTCTAGAGTTCCCTTTCTACTCATTTTCCCCTCCTCTATCAATCCAAAGCACTATATGCTCATGCCCCTTGCTTCATGGAGGCCTGGAATCGTTTCAATTCATCTTTTCCATTCCTGAGTGCTATGTGCCAGGTTTTTTTTTTTTGCTACGATCCTGAATGCTATATGCCAGGATCTCTGTCTTTACGGTCCTGAGTGCTATATGCCAGGACCTCGTTCTGTGAATCTGTACTCCTGAATGCTATGTGCCAGGGTTTTTAGATTTTAGATTTTTAGATGATGGTGGTAGTGATGTTTCTGACTTCTTGAAAATTGCGAGAGACTTTCGGTAAGATGTGACTCCCACTGCCAGGAAAWGAYATNTGYYCACAYCYWCTTACATGTACTYACCNACCCCTGAAATGCAAACTGTGTATGATCCCTGCCAAGGTCCTGCTTTCGATGCAGTACAGCTGCGCCAGGTGAATACGGGATTACCAAATGTTCCTTCTCTTCAGATTTCCTAGATTTCCGTTTTGGCACTCTTATATTATGTCTAGATCTCTCGCGGACCTCTCAAACTCAAAGTCGATGGGACATACAATTGTGTTCTAGTAATGTTCTCCCAATTATCGCGAGCTTCGACTGCTCTTGAACCGTTGTCGTCAAATTTTCACCCCATAACGAGGGTCTCTCCAGTCCGAGAAGCACAACGACGTTACTCACACTGACCCTGGACCCCCTGGACCTTCCTATTACATATATGAAAGGTACGGGTATGCAATCGCGGGTGCCTTTCTCGTAGTTCCCACTGAGGGTGCAGAAAGACTATTTAAGCCTACTTCGAATGTCTTGTTCGATCTTCGCTCGCCCATTACTATCACCAGTGCTGCGTCCGTGGATTCTAACTCTTGCCCATGTTTTGGTCTCTCCTCGGTATTTGCTTCTGTGCAACTCCACTTCTCTACTACATTTCTCGAAGGAAAATATCCAACCTTGAAATCGTGCTCGCTCTTAGGACGTCAAGGCAAAGCGGAGTACTTCAAGGGACGGCCGTCATCTGCGGTGGGAGGTAAGTGTATACAGGACTGTTTAGAGTGAGAAACTCAGGCTGTTCGCAGTATCTCAGGCATTCTTGCAGCCCAAGTCTGTGCCAAACACTTCAAACATGTTATTCTCGTCGATCCCGAGTTTAGCAAAGTCCAAAATGGTGGTGATAGACGGCGCATCGCCCAGTTTCGCTCGGTGCATCGTAAGATCCATTTCCTGTATCCCACGCTTGTTGACGCTGCTGATCTACCCAAGTTTTCTTGCATCTTTTTATTATTGGATTACGCGCCCTCTGGCCTAATGTTGACAAACGTGTAGAGGAGATAACTGGTGATAGGTGAGCAGCTTTACCCATTCCTTGAAGTGTCTATGAAACCACGAACCTTAGGAACACGTACCCGAGTGATTACAAGATGCACTACGATGGAGTTCCCCACAAAGCACCTCCAGAAATCTTGGCGCCCAATCATACGGTGGACTCGTTCTTCATCCGACGAAGCCAAATGGATAGGGTGATCCAAAGTCTACTTATGGAGCACTCCTCGAATATCACAGTAATCAACGGGATTGCTCGCCAAGCTGAATTCTCTCCAGACAAGACACACATCACATCGCTCACAATACGGGACCTTGAAGGAAAGACTGTGGCGTTGAATGCTGTTGACCTTGTTGTTGGTAAGTCCTCCTGTGCGAAAATGAGACATAGTAATGAACCGCGTTGCAGATTGTACCGGTGCTGCTATGACTGGCTTCAAATGGCTTCAATCAGCAGGATATGTCGTTCCCGCAAATGCTAAACTAGTTTACGATCCCGACATGCTTTACGTTACAGTCAATTTCTCACCGCCGCCTGGTCTCTCCGAAAGGTTTGTTATACCGGAGTACATCCTGAGAAATCCATCGCCAGTTCTCTACGGCCATTTTTCTAGCAATCCGGATGTCATATCCTACAGTGTCGACAGAACGGATGGTGGTCACTGTAGGTTATTCTCGTGCTTTGAGACTGTTAACTGATTAGAAGTTTTAGACCAACTTGTGTTTGCGTCCTATGGGAACAGCGAGCGGCTCCCTAGGACAGTTGAGGAGTTGCTGGAACATGGCTCACTACCAGACGTTCCAGACTGGCTTTTCAAGATCCTGAAATCTCTGTTGTTGGAGGGTTCGCCTGTTTTTGAGATCGTCAAACTACGTGGGCCTTTCTCTATTCCTCTCACAAATCAGTGCTATCAGCTTACGCCATATACTAGCTCCGTGTCACTTTTATCGTTATGAAGATTTTCCAAATCTACCAGCCAATTATGTTGCCTTGGGGGATTGCGTTATGAAAGCAAATCCAAAGTATGGGTGAGACGAATATTCAACGAGATCGCTTTCGAGTTCATTCTGATGCTACATTCAATAGCCAGGGCGCTGCGAAAGCCATGCTATCAGCAGCGGTTCTACATGCCAGTCTACAAAATTGTCATGACATCGATCAGTTGCACGATAGCCTCGCACGTAAATATTTTAAGGATGTTTCGTGGCGCAATCTTGAGATTTGGTGAGTACATTCAACGTCAAACTGAGTATAATGACCAGCGGTTGATAATAACTGAACTAGGAACAAGAATAAGGACCTTGGTATGTGATACTCGTGTCCCTCTTTGATATTAATAGGGCATATGTCAACTCATCTTCGGGAATGCAGACTACGGACCCACGGCCACAGTGCCCATCTCTGGTGAAACTCGTGATACCGGCAGGATTTTCAGGTGGTTCGTTGACAATGTTTCCCGCGCATGTACCAAGGTACGCCATATTTGGGATAGCCGTTTGTATAACTGAAAACATTTTGGGGGGCTAGGATGTGCGGGTGACTTCGATTGCTCTGCAGGTGAACCATTTCTTGAAGCCACCAAGTGAACTATTGAAACCTCGGATCCTTTGGAATATCTTGAAGCATAACTATCTATAATTTTGTTGTATTGGCAATTGTGTTGAGCAGTGTTCGTGTGTAGAGTATATTCTGGGATTTGATACAACCCTCAACCAAATGTGATACTGTATTGCTCAGATCTGGGTTCAACCAAGTGTGTCTTGTACTACTAGTACTGAATCAGTCCTGCATGTCGACGTCCTTGTCTGAGTCCTCCGATGAAGATGAACTCTCGTTTGGATCTTTGACCTTTGCTTGAGTCTCTACGAATTCGACGAATTCGTCCCAAACTTCTTCAACGGTTGGCTTGAATAGTGCGAGTTTCTAGTTGGAGTTCTTAGCGCACAATCTACCCACGTAGCACAAGTCCTTACCTCGGCTTGGTCAATCTTTGTTTTCTCCCCAGGTTTACAGGCCTTTGCATCTTTAACAGCCTCCTTGATCATGTCTTTTGCTGCGGTATCGAGTTTCTTGGCCGTACTCTGTCCCCCACGACTGACCGCGGTGTCTGTCAGGTACTTCTTCACACCCACCCATTTGAACTTTTCCTCGGCAGAGGAATAAGCAATAGCGCTGCCAGTTGCAAGCCCCTTCACACGCCCTGCCATTGTCTTTTTCTAGGGGTTTTAGGATAGATCAGCAATTGCGCAAAGGTGAGGGGAAGTAATAATAATAACCTGGCTGTTGAGGTGCGTGTCAAGTAAGAAGAGATTCCTCTTGTCATTGGCTTCCTTGATGACACCTTCCATGTATTTCTTCATATACGCGTCTTTATCGCCAGTAACAATTTTCTGTAGCTCTTCCAACGCCTTACACACGCCGCTCTTCTGTAGCGCATATGCAAGTAGCTGTAATTCGAAAACATGGTCTGTATACAAATTCAGTAATCACAACTTCACTTGTTTGACTGGGACACTCACCACACTCGAGGTCATCGTCATTGTAGTCTGACTTCTCGCTTTCGTGGTCGCTGCTTCCGCTACCTTGTTGGTAACTAGTATCCGCAGGATCAGACCCTGTATGTCCGTTCCCACTCCCAGTATCACTCGAACCGTCAGCCATCTCCACGTCAGAACGGGCATGCACACCCTCTGTAACGTTCCAGAGAGAGCGAGCGGAAATATACCCCTTGAGGNAGGTAGGGAGTATAAGAGATAAATTACAAACCCTGAAGAATACGGCACTTACTGAGCTAGCGCTTGTTTGCTTGAGGAAAGTCCCATCTGATTCCTTGTATCCGAACATAGGGTACTTATTATCGCAGTCCTTCTTGTCTGCATCCCGAATTTCAGCACCGCAGGCCATGGTAACTGCCCTACGGAACAGTCTCTCCCGTTTAGTTGGACGATGGGTGGATTTGGGGATAATAGGACATGAACCTCCGGAGGTAGATGATGTCGACTATACAATTCAGTGAGTAACGGTTGACGGAGCTACTGCTGAATGTAATCAACTTACTGAGGCAGTTGATGCCGTTTCCGTCGTTGAGGACGATAGTGTCGATCTTACAGAACCAGTCGATGTAGTTGTCGCATGGGTGGTCGTTGTAGGCCTCGTAGAAACCGAGGTTCTGATAGTAGAGCTTCTGTGATTTGTGCTACCAGTCACCCGCCGATGGAGGTCATTATGACCAGCCTGAAAAAGAGATACTCGCATCGGAGAACCATGAGTGGATGAACCCGAAAGAACTCACCTCCTGGACGGGAACTGCCACCACCGTATTCGATAGGAAAGAAGCAAAGAGTATAGCAGAGAGAGCTGATGTGAGATACATGATAAGAAATAAATGAGTGGGTAGTAAATGAGACGGCGAACCAGCGCGGTGGAGAAAAATGTGACCGTTGAATAAGTGCTTTTATACTATACACCGACTGATCTGTCTAGCAGAGAAGACGGGATGAGGTGGCTGGTATCTCAATACCTACATAGTTCTCCCTCTATTCACTTACCCGCGATTGTATTCTGCACAAAGTGCGATGAGGATGGAGAGTGAGATAGACTCGGAGGCACATCTGCATGGGTCTTTGAAAACTGCGTCTGCAATGTTTCGACTTGAACGAGCAGGAATTTTCCAAGGAGACAGCTTCACACAGCTTCCAAAAGCAATGACAATTGTGAATTATTATGCAGTCAAACCGCCAATTCGATCGTATCTGTGCTGCTAGGTTGCGGGTCACAGTTGGCAGACGACGACGCTGTTAGTATCCTTCGCCTAATAGATTCTCTTTCCAGTATATAAATAAGGCAGACAGAGACTGAGATGAAGAAGTCGATTATTGGGTTGAGGAAGACTCGGACATTGTTTTGAGTGTATGTCATTGGTGTTGGCAAGGCGGTTCCATACAGCAAAAGTATTATCTGAAAGGAGAAGATGGACGTGTTCGAGCCCAAGAATCATCGTTACGAAGGTCCAAGAATAGATTTAGATTATGAAGGTTGAAGATTGAACAAGCCAGGAACAAGCAGTGAATCAACGTGTCAGAGCCGACTCCAGTCGCGTCGAGTCTCAGAAAAACGTAGTTTGGACCGAGGTGGTCTTATTCAGCAGAGGCATCAGTGCGCCACAAAACCTTCGTCCTTTCTCACCGGATGTCGACGTCAATCCGAGGTTATGTACGTTCATTGGCAATGGTCTATCCCGTTTTTCCTTTTTCAACCATTTCCTTGTTTTTGGATTCTTGCAATCTATTTGCTGGACGTCTCGCTCTACTACGAGCCTACATACGTATCATCGTATTGTGTTCACAGTCCTTACAAGCCTAAGTGCTTCTCCAGGGCCAAATCCATTTATTCTGTCGGCACCTGACGCGAACGGGATTGCGTTTGCCCCAGGACAAAGTCCTTCAAAACGGAAAAACGCAATACCTCAGGCAACACTTCATGACCTCTATTTGTCGAAAGCCGCCTCCGTTCAACTGTAGCTGAGGGCTAAAGTGGCACATGAAGTGATTCGTGGAGTAATCTATCAGGAATATAGTATCCCAGTCCCAATAGGTGAGAGGGTTGCGTTCACCCCTTCTTGCACGGGTTTTCCGCACTTCACATAGAATATAATCCAAAGAAATGATCTGCAAGCTTTTCAGAATGAGGGTATACAACATTTCTCATTAGACCGTTGTTTTTAGAACAGCAATTGCCGTCTGCAGTGCTAGAATCTGATGAGGAGTTGGGAATTGCGTGGGACCAGTACGACGCTCGAATTCGACGAGCTTCAGCACAAATTTCATGCTGTTGTAAAGGGAGAAAGTGTAGCAGTCCACTTCTGCACGTTTTGTTGGGTCAGGGTGAAACCGTTACTGTCATCTGGCTTTAAACCATTCGCACGAAGGTATACTTCTTTCAGGAGGTGTTTGATAGTGAAAGCTTTGGATTCGATAGCATAGTGGGCAAGGGCGGAGGTGGATGACTTCAAGAAGATGTTTTCCCAAAGTCTTAGCTCCTGCGGCTGAACGAGCACGGAACTTCAAGCAGGAGCGACAAATGGAGACGCACTGAAGACCGAAAATAGGTTGGTGCCTCCGGGATAGCTATCCCAGCGAGTGGGGTGGAATATGAACCGGAGTATGGCCACCGTATCTAGTAGATGCGGCTCTCACTCAACAGGACCTCTTTCAAGTTTCAGTATTCAATACTTTGTAGTATAAAGTATAAACTCACTTTGTATCTTTCCAACCCAGGATCAGATCCCTCCCATCTGTGGGGNTGGTCAACTTTGAACTCAGTACAACAAGGTTCCGTAGTATCATCTACACTTCTAGTAGAA
The DNA here is from genome assembly GCA_004354395.1 of Chondrostereum purpureum. NCBI lineage: Eukaryota > Fungi > Basidiomycota > Agaricomycetes > Agaricales > Cyphellaceae > Chondrostereum > Chondrostereum purpureum. The sequence goes on along the minus strand of LBLO01000657.1, from coordinate 6,403 downwards.
ATGGCAGACACGAAGTAGACTTTACAGTCTCCAGTGTGGACAGGCATTTGAGAGGAAGCAGAGCGTTTATGGCGATTGACTGTGGTGGTTGTGACATCCCTGTTTTTACACCTCGGTCAACCTACCCAGTAAGCCGGGACGCTGCGGTCCGCCAGTCATTGTTGTCTTTTTTTTTTTGGAAGTNGGAACTTTGAATCTTTTGATTTACTTTNATCTCTGTTCCCTGAGCTCTTCCAATGACTAAAACCTTGGGGTAACGAAGTCAGAGTCACTGTATAAGTCACTGTCAGGTCCCAGTTTGTGCTTTCCGATTCATTACTTTGCGTTGTATGGCTGGGACCGAATCTGCAAGAACTGAATTTGAAAACCTCTCTGAATATTATACTTATAGTGGAAGCTGTTAGACTTGCTCTAACGAAACCCCTGAGATATAATTATCTGGGCCTGCTATCCAACAATACTGATACTAACAGCTAACATTGATCACATATCGGCGAAGAAGAATTACAGACAAAACTCATCACGAATCTACAAAGAAAAAAAATTCAAATTTGTTACCCTAGTTCTGGTAATGTCCAACGTTCTCACTAGAGCAGATGATGACGGATGAGACATACTGCAGAGTTTGCACCAGGGTAGAGGACTTACGGGAACTGCCCAGCGTAGTTCCCAGGGGGAGAATAGCGGCAGACAACGTACTTGGATGCGTCTCCGAAAATTGTACCGGGGGCACAATCAGCCACTGCACAGGCAACCTGCTTGCTGCTCTTCCATACAACTTGTGTGAAATGACCGGTTTCTGTGGAGAAACCAGGATGATCGTCTAAAGAGATGTCAACTCCGAGTCCCAAGACAGTGAGAGCGTTAGTATGCGGCTTACAGTCATACTTAGCTAAAAAGGATCCAATAAATTGGCATGAACTAGATGGAGTGGATGAAGGGAACTCACATGCTTCATCCATCCATCCCTTTAGACCATTTTCATAATTGTAGGATCCTCCGGTGCCAGCAGCCTACGGACGTCATCGATTCAAGTAACTGACACGGTCAAACGCGAGAAGGTACTACTCACGAGGTTCTCCCCGTATTTACCACCTCCATCGCTAATAAACAGATGTCAGCTCAAGTGCCATGTTCGAACACGCAGAGGTACTCATACCTGTGCTGGAGCTTGCATTGACGTGCCCACTGATCGGTGTCAGGATAGAGAGCATCACTCCAGGTGAGTGGTGCAGCTCCATAGTGTCCTCTGTACTCGTTGTGAGTACGGACGACGTAGGATTTCCAGTCCTCCAAAGTCATGGAATCGAGGGTATCCTCAGAAATTTCACGCCCGAAGAACTCTGAGTCCTCATCGGTGCGTGACTCGAGAGGGGCGGAGACAAGTTGTCCAGCCTCAAGAGGGTGAGGTCCATCGAACATGACCGCCCCCCGGATGGGGATCTCATGAGAGAGAGCTACGGAAAGAGCAGAGACTGCGATAGCAAGAAAGACGGACGATTGAAAACGCATGTTGTAGAGAGTTTCAAGAAGTGCTTGATAGAAAAGAGTACCTCACAATCAACCTTTTATACCNTACGCTTGCCTACTGAGCTCGACAAGGAAACTCCCGCCGACATCGAGAGAGACCAAGAATGGTTCATCCGGGGGATAGATTTGTGCTCAAGCATCGGAGCTATGCGTTGGGCGAACCTAGGAAGCGCTATACGTTCTCTTTTTGATATATCTGAGACACTGCAAGGTGGCCGACAATGTAATTGTGGCAAGGCCAACGATGCGTCGGATGATTACCGTGTGGAGTGAGCATTGACATTGATACTACTAGTTGTCAATGTGGGCACCAAATCACCCCGGGATTGAATTTAGTTGTCGAACTCGTTTGTGCCAGGTTAATCAGCTTTAGAAGCGTATAAAGGCCATCTCATTGTGAATTCTAGTGAGTAGATGAAATTCTGATAGGTTCAGAACCTCTATTCAAGGAGACACAACGTGCAGGTTAGCATATTGTCAGCGATAAAAATGCTGATATTACGCCAATCGCTAGCAAAATTTTAATAGTACCTTTTTTATTGGCGCAATGTCAGCGTATTGACAGTGCCAATACGCTTTCTTGCACCGTGTGAGAGAGGCGTGGCATTGGCAAGACGTTGTGATGAGGAGTTACCNGAGTCACCTGGGTTAAAAGCTACACTCAGAATGCATATATCTTTCGTAAGCTCATCAGAATGGCATAGCTCCGTACGAGAGGATATGGGGTAGTTTGCTCGTCATTGAGCTCCATGGCGGTTAAGGGCAAGTCTGGATGATGTTGGACCCGGGTTTGATAACATGCATAATCTTGTGGCGTTGGTCTTTACAGATAACCTTCGGATGGTTCCGCGGAACCATACCCGTGTGTTGGTCCCGATTAGGCAACCACCTTGTTCTTTACTTCGACGGCCATCTACGAAGCTTCCTCCGCCCTAACGACTTTATGCCCAAAGTAGACAAAGGACAGCTCTTTCAAAACATTTGCGCTATACTTTCCCAGGATGTAAGACTCCATGATATCGACGACTACCTTAACGTTCCCCGACACGTTCAATGTGTTCCCACCTCTTCTACGAGCTCCGTTGGCCGCGTTCAACAAAATGCGGTCGTTTAACGGACAACCCTTTTCTACGCTTGCGTACTTTCCCAACGAACTTATACACCACATCTTCCAAATAGCTGCGTCGACTTGCCCCAACACATGTCGTGCACTTTGTGAAGTGTCTTCGTGGACAAGAACACTAGTTCTTCCATCATACATCACAACCATCATCATTAACACCCCTGCTGAACTTGACCATCTCCTGGAATTTCCTACCCAGTATCTAGCATCCAATTCGCTCTGGCAGAGTCCTCTCCATTTCACGCGCAATCTCTGGGTTAATGCAGTTCTGTTGTTCTCGTTCAAGAGGGACCCCCGACAGTTCATGCCAGAGATCATGTGGTTATGCCCTCATCTCACCAGTATGGCGCTCACTGGAGAATGTGCACTAGCCTTGACGGAAATGGATGCGACATCACCTTGGGCAATGGATCCTCACGATCTCACTCTAACAATCCACAGGGGAGGTGGGGATCCTGAGAAAGATCATCGTCTATTTGTTTCGCGAGCAGAGCAGTTCGGACGCAACCACCCAATTCTGCGTCGTGTTACCCACCTTGTCATCGATAACGTCCTCAGGTTGACCCCACTAGAGCTCAATACTGCTGCATTCCCTCGATTGTCCCATATAGCTGTCGGCATGTTATGGAAGCCCGAGCTGCTCGATCAGTTCCTACTGTCCCTTTCGATGGAACAGAGGTTTCAATCGCTTGTCGTTGTTGCTTATTATGATTGCTTGCAAGAAGTCGTGGTGAGTCTACAGACCTGTGGGTCTCGCTTTACTGTTTATACCCCTTCGCGGCTGGATCAAGAAAGATATGAAGAATGGACCGAAGCTGTTGTTGAAGGGAGAATTTGGTATGAGTCGTTGAGCAATAAATACATAAAATAAGAACATTTTAATGTCTGTAATTTGTACCAGCTTACAACAAGGAATTGCGCCTCATCTCAATGTAGCATTGGGTGCAATTGCCATGGAATGAAGTGTATAGAAGCATGGCTGATGTCACCTGCGTTACTTCGTACATGGTTTACCCATGACATGAACACCTGCTGGGATAGATTTGGTGGCAGAATGACAGTCAATCTCTTGAGCATGGGGGACGCTTCGGAGGATGCGAATAGAGCCCAATTGGTGTTGGCCATTGGTACCGCAACGTCCAACAGAGACGGAAAAGCTTTCCAATTCAGTTTACCAGATTGAATACCCATAGTCAAGATTAGCCGGCTAATCCTGCTGGTGGACGGTGTGGCGTCAGAGGCTGGCCATGATGAGGAAGGTACATCCAAGAGGTCGAGTTCTAAGGGTATTGTACTTTGAGCGAAAGGAGATATCTGGTATGCGTTTCGCCCGAAGACCCGATGGACTTGGTTCGTGCTCAGTGAGAGAGCTTTGACGTTGGGCAGCTGTGAAACAAACGACCCCACATTGATGTCATCGTGGGCGGGATGAACCGCGAGGTGGGAAACAAGCGCCCGAGGAGTGGATGAAGGATCACCTGCGACTAGAGAGAGTAACGCTAAAGGGTTCCGGAAGGTGTAGACATAATCACAGAGCAACGTGCGATCTTCCGGTGTATTTCGAAAGATCAACTTGTGAAGCATCTCCCTGAGCTACAATCAGCGCAAAGACATGGCAGAAGGGTGACAGGAAACAAACTTCGCTGCACGGACCGTATAATGTACAGCTCCAGTCCAAAAGTCCTCTGCAAGGTAAGGCAAATTAACTCTACCACAAACGATCAGTGCTTGTGTCGTTGAAAAAGTGAGACAACCGACCTCCGAGCACCCTCAATCGTTCTCCGCTCAGTGATCGAAAGCTGGGATTTCGTATTCTGCTCCTTCCATCTCTGCTCAAACTCGTATCGTTGGGTCCTACTTCGCATATCCGCATTCTGATTGTAGTGCACATAACCTTTCAAAACGAATACCCTGCGATCCTCAAACACATGCATCCGAACAATATCGTCAATGACACCCACTGTCCTGAAATCAGCTTCAACGAGGTATACCAGGGCTTGCAGTCTCGGACACTGGCGGAAGATACTTTGCGGAGTAACAGAGGTGTTCCACGCTGAGATGGGTACAGCAAGATGAGTGAGAAACGGATGGAAGAGCTTTCGAAGGGAGAATGTGCGAGGAATCTCCTTCGATGCAATTGTCATCTTGGTGAATCGTTGCTCCAGCACTGAACGGGTCACAGGATCATCTAACAAGCCTTCAATACCCGTTTCGTGAGGTGCACTAGAGCCAAGGATCGTAAGCTCTATCGGATCCATGTACCGCAGTGCTAGAGCACTTTCTGCCTCCATACCTCCCGATAACCAGATCGGAATGAGAAGAGCACTGAGTGCCTCCGTCGTCAGCGCGAGATGTCGCACGTTGACAGCGTACTTCATGAGCGTGGTGATAGAGGAAGTGTCACAGTCGAAACCAAAGAGTATGTTTCGAAGACACAACGTTCTGTCGATCGGGGCTGCCTCTTTCCAACCGTCGTGTCGTTCCGGGTCCTTCAACGCTTGATAAAATGGATCGTGCTCGTCCGTATGAGTGTAGTAACGTGTTTGGTAGGCCGCTCTGTGGTGTTTGAGCAGATAGTACATCCCCCTCTCTAGTGAATGGCCAGAGGGAAAGACCATCGTTTGAAGGATATGTCGGTAGCTCGCAGTGACGCGGAAGATATGTACAGGGCTGAAATTGCGTCTCAGCTCGTCCCGAAGATCAAAATTATGTCCTCTATTTCGATTGGGATCCTGTTCGATAACTCAACCGGAAGCTGGGTGATTATTGGATCGATTGCGTCCAGCTCCATCTGTTCATCACCTTCGGTTTGTTCTTCATAGAGTTGCGGGGATGAGAAGAGTTCACGATACAAGTATGTGCACTCTGTGGCTCCAGGCAGCGCTGCCTTTCGTGCACCACCAAGCCAATCACGGAGATCATTTGGAAGGAAAGCAGCAGGGTCGTCTGGATCGAATAGCTGCGGTCGCAATTCCTGCATTGTGGGTGGAACACGTACATATCTGTGCGTTTTAGGGGGACGGTCGTACGGTTTCCTGCTATGGAGATTGGAAGTCTGGTCCGACGACTTCCTTCTCGACAATAGCGACAATAAACCAGAAAGAGGAAATTTCGGCATCCTGCAGGAAAAGATTTAGGTAACTGATATTCCAATCCAAAACGAGCTACTCACGAAGATTGCTAGCAGTGGTCTGAGTGCGGTGGTACTTTTAGAACATTGTGATTGATCCCATGCTTTATATTTCTGAGCCTCCGCGAGCTAATTGTTCTTCGGGGTCCAAGCCACAAAAAGATGGGTAGACTCGTCGCGAAGGTCAAATAAGGTCCCATAATAATAACAATGTGGTTGCCATGCATTAGCTACTTAGAAATAGCAATCGTAGATTTTTNATTGAGGTCTGCRRCGCTACCTCGATGGCAATATCTTATTTTGTATGTTGTGCTAAGAAATAAGTGAAGAGCTTCGCGGGAAGGATTTTGCTTCCAAGACACCGTGACTTCGGTCCCAATTTGGAAGACTTTAGTTGATGGGATCCACCAATGAGATGCATCCACACCCCAACAGGGTCTCTTATCCTACTTCCATCTCCACTGTTTAGCCTTCATTTTCCCTTCCGTGACACTTTTATTCCCTGAATCCTCTGAGCGATGCGGAACACTGAGTTTAACCTGGAAACTCAAGATATTATGGCTTTTCATTTGTAGCCGTTCTGCGTTTGTCCAGCAGAAAGTAAGTTCGCAGATTATAGG
>LBLO01000656.1:0-18861 GCA_004354395.1 Chondrostereum purpureum | reverse complement strand
TCATTTTTTTTTTTTTTTTTTTTTCCTGAGCTCACGACCTACGTCCGATGTTTCCGATGTGCTTTCCCTTCCAATGCAAGCGAGGTGTTTTCGCCCGTTAACCTACGCATAGGTACTCAATTGTCGACGGTTCTAGTTGGACGAATGCAGTTCCTGCTTTTAGTGTTTGGTTGGCGTCGCCATTCCCAACAAGTGGTCCGACTGGTACCTCTTGAGCCATATCAAGTCCGCCTTGCTTGTCTGGTGCGATTGGTGTCGGGCATGTATCTGGTTTCAAGACCTGCTATACTCCTACAACATTGATGCGTTCCCGACCACCCCNTCNTGCAATCCGCCAATAACGTGGCGCCACAATACGTCCTCTTTATCACACCAGCTTTAGTCCTTGCTTTACCACCGATTGCTTTTCGCCAATGTCGTCTTCGTATAATCTTCGCACCAGTGGGCATTTTCGCCCCACTAAACATCGAAGTTGTTTATTATAAGTGCCAAAGCTATCATCTAACGTGAGTCTCTTGCCTCTCCTGTCCTTCATCGCGTAGATGCTGATGTATCTGCCAGACGATTCTGTTCTCTGTGTTCGTGAGAAGTATTATCATGGTGGAGAGGTTGGATGCGAGCTTTTCATTCGGAAGTTATGACTTTACATTAATCCTTGAGAAAGGGAGTGAGCTAAATCGTCAAATTGAACATACGGATGAATAAAGAAAGACACAGAAGCAAGGAGAGGAGGCTTCGGTGATCACCGGATGACGGGCCGAGCAGACCAGAGTTCGTCTCACGACTTTTCCTTTCATCCCACCGTGACCGTGTTCTCCTCCCTTGTAAACCTTCCGAAAATGGTTGGCTAGTGATTCGCTACTATCCCGCATTGCACAGACATGGAGATGATAGCCCACGTTGGTCCACTCATTAGGCGGTTGCAAGCACTCCATAGCTAGCCGCCGCCGTTCCCAGCACCGAGTGTGATGATAACTCCCCGCCGCTTTTGCCAGTTTCGACTGCAAGAACACGACACTCTCTGTATCACGGCTTCTCATTTCCCTGATCCATTGCATCCAGCACCATTGCGCCCCTTCGACCGAGACATTTCTTTTCGGCATAGGGCATCGCAAGCATTTTTATCTTCGCTTGGATGCTGTAGAGTCTTTTCTGGCGCGCGGGCGTTCTTTCGGCTTCCAGTCCAGGCAACATGGAGTAAGTGACGGGGGATTTGAAGCTGTCACCGTTGGTCTGCGGCTACATTACCAGACCAGCTATTTTGGTACGTGTTTACCTCTGCATCTAGTACTACTGTGAGCTTATTCCCATCTTTCAGACCTACTTGTTGTTTACTTACTATCCCGATAAACCTAGTTGCTACGAGGCAGGTGTGTAGGGAGGACAATATACCCAGCCGCAAAGGAGTTGAGGTTTGTGAAGATTGGGGGCTATCTGGGCATGGCAGTGATTGTGAGTAAACCCTACTTCTAATCGTGAGCTACGTTGATTAGGTTTCAGTATACGAGATCTTATGCATTATGCTTTAGCAATATTCTGTACGCATAGCTTCAGGACATCCCAGTGGATGTCAATACGCAACGAAGAGGGCTGATCGTACGTCACTTGAATTCTGTTGTATATGTTCGTGTTTGCTGATTATTGGCTGTTTCGTAGTAGCCTCTTTCGCTGCTATGTCGATATGCACAGGGCTATCTACTTCACGGTCCATCCCACTAGCGTTCAATCTGGCCCTTTCCTTCCTTCCCTAGCTCAGACATCGCCCGCACTACGATTCCGAAGCCGCCTGTTAGCGTTCTACGTATCTGCTCGACACTGCAACATTGTCAACCTGCTTGTGAAGTGCTGACAGCGAGTATATGCTCATCATTTCCGTTGACTTCGTCAAGCTTCTACCATTCACCGACATTCCGAAATGTCCTCATTTGCGAGCCTTGCAACCCGAAGATATCAGTACAAGGGTTTAGACCACCGAAGTTGAAGGGGGCCGGTTGGAGTGTGTGGTTGTACAGGATGTTATAGATGTAAGGGAACCGGCTGTAAGTGTGCTGAATGTCTCTTTATAATTCATGTCTAACGCCTTTAAGTAGTTCTTGCTTCTCTGCGACATACGGCTTGTCATTGATGGTGTCGCTCTTTTTTGAGCACCCTTCACTCATTCCTTCACATCCGATCCTCTGCTCCTTTAGCCTATTCAGCATAAGATGGTGTCCGAGAACGTTAGGCTTGACACCCTACGTATCTGCTTGACGCCCTGAGTAGGCAGAGACGGAGTTTATCGGCTGAGGGGTCGGTCCTACTGAACCCTACCCGCCTTCGTCAGGTGTTCAAGACCATATCTTCAGGGACTAGTGATGAGCAAGATTGCTCTTCCTCTCCTCGGGAAGATCAAGGCCGTTATCCCCACATCGCACACGTTTCTATCTGATGTCGGCCTCTGCATGCCAAACCTCCTTACATGACCGCGGGTATTCCTCTACCATCCATTCATTTCAATAGGACTGTCATAGGGATTCTGGTCTCCCTGCCCTCGCATTCACGCATTATCCATATTCGGCCATGTAATTGGGAATTCCCATGTCGAGGGGTGTAGATGCAGATGTCCGGTGTTTGTGGATCATTCACTTTTTCCGGAGAGCAGACGCTGTGCCCACTGACCTGGGATGTGGGCCGTGTTCAAGGTCATCGCGTCTTGTCGAGAAGTCACCAACACTACCGCATGTTCGCCTTTGTTTGGACGCTACACGGTCTTCGCTTGCCATCACGGTTTCGGATTTCATTCCAGGCACGCTTCGCCAACAACGCGGAACTCGAGGCGGTCCCGGATACACTCCCTCATCCTCGACTGGCCAGTCGCTCTAGGTCATCTTTTCCTCTCTCTGCATCTCGATTTAAAATGTAAGTGTTCCCTCTTCTAAAGCTGCCGGCTATCCACTTATCCTAGTTTCTGGTGGCAAGTCGAGTTTACATACATGTTGCTCAATCTGCGGGGTGGCGAATGTGAGTTCTTGATACTGTCTTCCCGCATTGCGCTGTGGTTCTAATCGGCTTCCTTCACTAGATTTGATTCTTGGCTGTCGGGGTTGGTTTTTGTTCCATTCCTCAGTGAGACCATCCTCTAGTAGCTATTTGTCTAGGACTACATTTATTACTTATTCAATTGATACTGTGTTGTAAGGCTGGTGGGAAATATTCATTGTCATAAGAGTGACCGGCGTCTAGGTAAACTGGGAAATGGGAAATGTACTGGTGGTGAAAGATGTGGAACTTGAATATCATGCCAAACTTCATGACTCGGAAGTACTGTCCAGGATTACAAAGTGAAGTTGAAGACATCCCAAACTTGAAACACCTCAGATACTGTGAGGTATTGAGTAGAGTGTGTTCTTGATGACTCGCAATAGTGAGCTCAGAATTGCTAAAGCATAGCCGCTTYGAAAGCAATGAGATGTGTGGGTACAACACCTTGATAATTTCACAGCGAGACTACTACGACGGNCTACCGCCAGAAGAAGTACCTGTATATTTCCTCGATACACTTCGCTGAGAGGAAAATGGTAACTCGATGGCAACGTACGATTCTGATTAGGAGGAATAAGAAGAGCCTCGACAATGTGCCGAGTTTTCGGGATACTTGAAGCTGAAAATGAGCATATCTTATAGTACTCATACCTTTCCTCACTGGATCGATGCTAGAGAGGGGAGTTTTTTGCTTGCGAATAAAATAGGCTGCATATAGGTTCCCGTTGGCATATGTATGTTCTCTATTTAGTTGAGAGGGATATTAAAGAAAGGAAAACCTGTGAATATGCCCTGTGAGGGATGGCCAAGTGAAGAACAGTCCGTTTTAAAGTRAATGTGGCGAAAAGGAGGGCAGTCGGACCGATGACCGAGTGTGGCGAACGACGGATCAAAGGCCGACAATTTTTCAAACGTTCACCGTCAACCCTTTACCACCAACTTGAATCTATTTAGCTCTATTCTGAACCCTACGCCGTGGAGTGGATCATCAACGGGAAGTATTCAAATATCTACGGTTCCTGTGCTTCAAGCATATTTCCTAAAGAATAAATGGCTGTTCTACATTTGGTCAATCGTCAGACCCCGCTGGACTCCGATCTTTATTGCCAGTATCTACATTCAATTGTGGGACATCAAACCTTGACTTGGAAGAGAGTTATCGTGCCTCATGAACCCATTCAAATTTCTCACTATATATTCCTCGAGCAGAACTTCCTATTGGCCTGGAACGAGTTCAAACGTTGACGCTCAGGAACACATTCATTCATTGTGTCTATCATGGCTGTAGAGCGCTCCGAATGAGATTATTTCTTGACGATGGCTCGTGAACACTGCTTCCTTCCTCTTGACCCCCACCTAGTCTTCAACAAGAACTTTCTTCTCTGAAATCGACGTTATGAGTTTTCGCAGGCTATATCATCGCTCGAGTAGTCGAACTACGTGAGAATTCAGTCCTACAATTGTCATGTTCATTTTGTTGTATTGATAACACCTCATAGACGCCCAGAGCAGATTCAATCGTCTTCGGACCTTCCCTCTGGTGGTACTACCAGTGGAAATCGGAGCAGTGGAGATGGAAAGCCGGATGCTCTCGAAGTTGCCATCGGGTTATTGAAGCTCACAACGATCGCGGCTGAAGTCTTTCCACCGGTCAAAATAGCCGCCGGGATCGCTCTGAAAATTGCAGAGCAAGCCCAAGTGAGTGTCGTTGGATGTGGCAGGGATGGGAGATCCTGGCTGAACTTTTATGACTGCCCAGTCATACAAGACTGACAAGCAATTATGGAAGAAGTTCGGTGATCATGTTCAAAATGTTGTCGCCATCATTATCTCGCGGGTTCCGGAGGCAACGAGCAGACCTGACGAGCTTAAGGAGGGTATGGATAAACTTGTGGAGTACGTTGAAACCTTTCATTCGTTCTCGATCCAAGCTAACTCGCGACTAGGAAGCTTAAGGATATCGAGTCACGAATAAACAATTACAAGACCTTTTCGTCCAAATCGCAGATCTCAAGGAGAATCAAACACCTGTTGGATCCGCCAGTGACTAAAGAACTGCAAGCTGAACTTGACGACATTCTAACAGTGTTCAACGTATGTGTTGGATCCATCATGGTAAAATAYAGCTCACACATTCTTNCTTCAGCTTAACATCAACGTCGCTATTGCTACACGGGTGATTGATCAAGATACTATGAGGGCTCTCTTGGCAGATATTAATATGAAGATGACAGCAGAAATTGGTAAGGCAGCCATTCCACATTACTGAATGTATAGCTGAAGGTGACTTGCAGTGAAAGCAATCGATCTGACGGTGTTGGAATCGCTCAAGCACACCGTAGGATCAGCGTACAACCCATCACTGGGATGTTTGTCTGGAACGAGGACAGACCTCATCGACGAAATCATGGAACATCTACGGSCCCTGCGTCAGACGATCGCCGCCTCATTTGTCTGTCTGCGGTCATGGGTAGCGGAAAGTCGTGTGTCGCGCACACCATAGCCGAGCGGTGCGATAGCGAGGGCATTCTAGCATCGTCCTTCATCTTCAATCGGAACCAAAGCCGTGTCGATGCCCGTGCATTTGTTTCCTCGTTGGCTCGTGATCTTTGTGATCGCAGCCCACCTTTTGCGGAGAAGGTGGCGAGCGCCCTCAGGACAAACTCTGGCCTCCCTGTTACAGTACCGGTGGCAAAGATGTTCGAGAAGCTTGTTGCGGATCCCATCTCTGTGGTACCAGCAAAGCCCTGCCCACTTGTCGTTGTTTTAGACGCTTTGGATGAAGTGTCTGGGAATGTTGAGGAGTTGTTCTCCATCCTTGACCAATCTATCCCAGTCGAGAAGCTGAGATTTTTNGTTACCTTTCGTCCCGAACCTCCATTCTCCAACCTCCATACAAAGTCCTCATTGAGATGTATCAAATGCAGTATTGAGATCGAGGATGAAAAGAATATTGCCGATGTATCCATGTATATCCACCAACAAATTCAGATCATATCGGGCGATCAGAAAGACCTTTGTCGCGATGATACCCCTTACACTATAGCAGAGAGACTTGCTAGAGCTGCGGGTGGCCTGTTCGTCTGGGCCACTACAGTTTGCAGATATCTCGCGGACCCAAAAGTATTTGCGCCTCGCCAGAAACTTGACACCATCCTAGCAGGTAATGATACAACAGAGAAGGGGCCGACTTCTCACATCAACAGTCTCTATGCATTCATTCTGGATACATTTGACTGGAGTGATGAATCATTTTCTTCAAATTTTCACATTGTCATCGGAGCTGTTATTGCTGTTACAGATGTGCAGAACCGCGTTGTTGGGCCAATTAGAGACTACATTTCATCAGATACCCTACAAGCTCTTCTCCCCGTCGATGAGGGACTAGTTTATGGCATCATCTCTCTCTTTCCTTCTGTACTCAGTGGGTGGCAGAGTGCTGCGATTGAGATTCGGATCCTCCACCGTTCCTTTCGGGATTTTCTAATTGAACACGCCACGGCCCCATGGAAACTGGCCCCTGCATCGCAAGACACAAATCTCTGTGTGGGATCTATCCGGGTTATTTCTCGCTATCTTCAGGATAGCGAGTCTCGGGATCTATCTGAGTACATATCCAAAGAGTCATGGAGTGGAGAGCTGTGTTATGGGTGGAGTAACTGGCATACACATCTTCAGGGCATGGAGACCACGGACCTAGTGATGGAACTTGAACGGTGGTTGTCAGACTCATTCTTCTATTGGTTTCGGCTTCAACATTCGAATAATTTCGGGCGTCTAAGCATCAATTCAGTTTATATTATCCAGAAATGGCTCACAGTTCGTAATATTACTTTGGAATATCAGCCTGAGTATGCTAAAATGTTGTGCGACTCACAGAAACAATCTCCCAAAACGCAAGAGAAGTTGCGTGACCTCATTTCGATACCAGTGTTGGTGCAGGGACTGTGGTGTCACCGGGTCCATAAAACATCTTCCAATGGTTCCCCTTCTTTTCAACCTTCACTGAAGTCAAAGTTCTCGCCTGGTGCATCATGGAATCCCCATCGAGGATGTTTGAAAGCGACCCGGACGGTGTTAATCTCGGAGATCATGGATTCGATTCATGATTCGGGTGCTTCTCTTGTCTGTCTTTCTAGCCCGATGGGCTGTGGCAAGACCGCTGTGGCGCATACTGTTGCTGAGAGATGTGACGCCGAGGGCATCCTCCTTTCGGCCTTCTTTTTTGATCGGTGCACTCATCACACCGACGCGCGATTATTTGTGCTTAATCTGGCCCATGATCTGGCCACGCGCTTTTCGCCATTTGCATCCCATGTTAATTCTCTTCTTCTCGAGAACCCTTCACTGCTAGAGCCAACGACGGCTCTCTCAGACCTGTTCAAGCTCCTCATTGTAAACCCAATTCTCATTGCTGATCTGGGTTCACGCCCTCTGGTCATCATTCTCGATGGTCTGCATGAGATTGCAGTTGGAAAGGAAGACCTCATATCTACTCTTGCTGATCAACTTCCCCATCTCTCAGCACAGAAGCTGCGGTTATTTTTGACGACTCGTTCGGATGATCCCACTGTTCTTTCATTCACGCAGATCTCTTCGCGTCACCATACGATTGACCTCTCCGGTACTTCCGATCTTGAGACCATTACACGCCAAAAATTCAATCAATTGGACGAGTATGACATTGAAAATGTATTTGGATCAAAATCCACAGATTTCTCTGTCGAATGGGCTGTGAAAGAAAGCCGTGGCATGTTTCTTTGGGTGTTCACTCTTTTCCGCTACATTCAATACTCCCACTACACTCTCAATTATCGAAACGGACTGCAAGATTGGATGGTCACCCGAGAATCAAAGGATAAAGCAGATAACAGTCCTTGGGACCCTTCTGCTGAGATGAACATGCTCTATTCAGATTTAATTGCTGCTTCAGATCCATGGTACCATATCGTGACGGAGCTCTTTACCACCACCATTATCTCTACTGAAAGTCCTCTGACTCTGCGAGATCTTCGGTCTATCTTTGGTAGCTTTGATGATATTTTCTTTAGAGCTGGTAGTCATGGATTATTTGAATCTTTATCTGGGATAGACTTGCATGAAGACTTTATGGATGAAGATTCTCCCCTCCCAGTCTTCCATTCCTCATTCCTCGACTGGGTTGAGAGCGGTGCAGCGAAGAAACTTGGAATATCCAAGATTGCATTGGATTGATTCCAAGGGAAGGAGGTTGTAATGATTTAACTGTGGGGGNTGGTATTTGTTGGAGGTGAAATTCCTTTACGGCCCTACCAGCTTATATGTTTCCATATCTATATGTATATTACTGCATCGATAGTCTATATCTTCACGTCGAACATGTAGTCCTTTGTTGATAGCAAGTAACTTCATGACAAAATGACTTATCTGTGTTCCAACATATCCTCGAATCAACATGTATCCCAAACAGACCACTTCACCATTCGGCATTTGATCTAGTTGGACGTCCGAGCAGGAGAGGAGTCTGTACATCTCCTAGTGCCCAAAGACGTCCCTAAGAGGGATCGAGTATGATCGGTTCACCTTCACTAGGCGTCGAGTGAATCCTGGTCGACGGCAGTTTGTCCGAGTTTCCAGCTTCAACGCGAGATATCAACACTCCCCGTTGGCTGCAGGTCCGATTCGATTTTTCATTCATGCCCGGTCGTTCGTCGAGATTGGGGTCTAGTCTAAGAATCCACTGACCACTAGCAGGCAGTCGACTGGGTTACATTCTAATATGGTCGGGGGACTTCTTTCGGTCGATTGTTATTATATCCCTTCGACGATAATCTCATGTTGTTTGAGCCTGCGGGTCTCTGGGCTTTCTATATGAATGCGATAGCGGCGCATTCCTCAGCAGAATGAGGACTCCATCGTCAAGTAATTCCACGGCACTCATTTGTACAGTGTACCAAGTCCAGGGGAAGAGAGGCCTCTGGTTCCGGGTCTGGCTGTGACATGGCATGACTATTCACAACGTGCAGGTTAGCATATTGTCAGCGATAAAAATGCTGATATTGCGCCAATCGCTAACAAAATTGTAATAGTACCTTTTTTATTAGCGTAATGTCAGCGTATTGGCACTGCCAATATGCTTTCTTGCACCTTGTGTGTTGGCAACAAGGAACGCGCTCACGTGCAGTTTGAGCTATATACCTCAACCAAACTGGCGCCCACAAGCTCTCTTACCCACTCCTACGTCCTCTTGAACGTTATTTGAGAGAGACGGTACAATCTCTCAAGAAGTTTGTTCCAATTGATTGACCGCGCCAGGAATTGGTGGCATTTACAGCCCTGCCCACCGTCTCCATGGAGCTCCCGGTCGAATTGGTTGACATCGTCATCGGGCTCTCTGGGATCGAAGAACGATTGATCCTGTCTCGCGTGTCGAGCACCTTCAACGAAGTGGCCTGCAAACACTTATATGAAAACGTTCGTTTATTATCTGCCGATTCTCTCCTCTTGTTTTGCTGCACATTGAGTCGAAGACGGGCTCTAGTGAACTTGGTGAAAGACTTGACGGTAGATTACCTTTGGTGCGTCACAATTTTGCTCAGTGAGCACCTTCTTATCTGGAACGATACACCCTCTAGGAGTGTTCCACAAACCCCCTGGTCTAATCAGCATTATGAGCTTGTCGTGGAAGTGCTCAGCCGGTTATCCCATCTGAGTTCTCTGGCATTGCAACAGTACGATCCCATGTTCGTGGAATCCGTCCTCCCTAGATGCAGTTTTCCACGATTACGCTTTCTCGACATTTTCGCCGAGCCAACTTCGCCCTTGCTCGACTTCATACATCGCCACGGCACCAGTCTAATACATCTTGGTCTTCACCGTCGTCCCTTCTACTTGACGACTCGACCAAGCCTGCCTCCAGTAATTCTCAAAGAGCTAACACAAGTATCGACGGACACAATGTATATCCCTCACTTGATCAAGCACTCGGTGAATTTGCGATCTGTCTGCCTTTTTTGGGTCGGATTCCAAGAGGACGTGGACCTGACCATTCGGAATATCTATTCAATCTGCTCAGATACTTTAAATGTCTTGAGGTGTCGAAGAAATGGATGGAACCTGGACCTGATTCGCTCCATTTCCTTCCAGCTTCCCGATATCTCTAAACTGGAGATCGAATGTGTCCTCATTCAGGAAAATTTCCCTGCCCAAGTGTGTCCGCTACCCAGAAATCGTAGTAACGTCCAAACATCTGATCAAACACCGCAGGAGATACTCGAAGGAATCAAAACCGCACTGGCTCATTGCAACCGGCTGACGGTCTTCCACTACAAATGCACTATCCCGGGTCAGACATTCACCGATTCTCCGAGGATGGTAGAGGACTTCAACAACGTTATTTCTCTTTCAAGTCATTGTCATTCCTTGCAAGAAGTGATTCTTCCTCGTAAGTCAGCTATTGACTTTCGTCGACCCTCGGGATTTTACCGAAAAGTTTTTAGATGGCCTCGTGTGGACTAAATTCTGTACGACTTGGTTCCCAGACCCCCGAGAGCCTGAAGGCCGCTCGTGGATCTGTGAGCGTACCCGGAACACTCAAGACCAGAGCTTGAAAGGAACTGTAAAAGATTTCTTGGAGATTTCTGGGTTAGCACTAGCAGAGGAAAGTCTTATCCCTAGCAGCACTTCAAACAGTTATACATGTGGCTCAGTAAATGCGTAGTACAATAAACGGTATAATAATCAATGGCGTTTGTGAGAACTTTCACTCTTCCGCTGCGCTCAGTTAAGTCCTCTCCCACGTCGGAGCGAAGTAATATCATGTCATCACGAGCTGTGCCTGTCGCCCCCCGCTTCTTATTCTTAACGTACTGCCCTGCCCTCTTGAATCACAGTTCTACTCCCATACCAGCATCATTCGTAGAAGTTAAAGCAGCTCAAACCCACTTGTGAGAAGTTCCGAAATCCTAAATTTGCACGGATAGTTTGGTCTTGTTCAATAATTTCATGTATCCGTTGATTTTCCGCTTGACCTCGAAAGTGCACTTCTCCCGTCATAAATCTTTCTTCTGCTAGAGTCTCGACGTAGAGAATTTACTCGAATTTCTCTTAGGGAGCCTAGAAGCCAGGGACCCGTATGCTTTTCGTTGCAAAGAAGTAGGTTTGTACCTTCGTTCCGCAACGTACGACACATTGTTTAGCAGTGATACTTCTCACCTGACGTCCAGAAGTTTTCGAATTCAATATAAGAAAGATGGCCAAGTTGTGGGCTAAACTCAGTCAGCTTCCTGGCAGAGGTAAGTAGTTATGGCATACCGCGTCAAAATATTCAAGATATCTCTACTTGTCGCGATATCTCTCAACTCCATCTATGGGCAGGACTCTTTGTCGACCCCTTCGAGCGATGTGCCCTCTCAATCCAGTACGGCTGCCTCTGCTTCAGAATCAGGTGTCCCAGCGGCTCCGACCCCATACTTTCCTCCTCGTGGAGAAATTCCTCGAGAATACACTACAGAGCAGATGGAGAAGCTGTGGGATCTGGTAAGCCAATATACTTGGTGGTTCGACAGTGCCCGTTTGCTAAGCACCATGCTTTAGGTCGGTCCCGTTGAGTCTCCTCCGATCTCTACGACAGTAGTCCCCGAATTACCAATTATTCTGCCTCCCTCTCCACCAGAGTTGTATCCGTCATTCTATGCAAAAGCCCCCAAAGACATTCTTCCCGATCTTAAGTTTCCGAAAGGATTTGTGTTCGGAGTGGCTACAGCGGCGTACCAAGTCGAAGGAGCTGCCAAAACGGATGGAAAAGGGCCCAGCAATGTCAGCAGCCGTTTTTCCTGGTTTTATTTCGATACTGATTGATCCTGTAGTGGGATTGGGCAGCAAGGGTCCCAGGTTTCGTGGCTGATAATTCAACTGGTACGTTGTATGGCCTTTTCTATAGACAGTTCAATGAAATGTCTTTCAGCGGATGTCGCTGGTCTGCACTACTACTTGTACAAGGAAGATGTGGCACGCATTGCAGCACTTGGCGTCATGGCGCATTCTTTCTCGTAGGTTTTTATCTTATGACGGTAGATAGGAGCTTACCAGCTTGTAGGCTCTCTTGGGCAAGGATATTTCCCTTCGGCACTGCTGACTCTCCAGTCAACCAAGCTGGTCTCGACCATTACTCTGATGGTTAGTTCTATCGGCTTTCTCAGCTTTACTGCAGGATCATGGAGCATCTTTCCACAGTCATCGATTATCACATAGCCTCTGGTGTTGAGCCGATGGTGACCCTCTGTAAGCTCAAAATGTATGGTTTAGACTACACCCTTACAGTTTCCAGTCCATTGGGATATGCCGCTTGCGCTCGCAGCATACTACGGAGGATTCACAGCTCCCGATATCGTTGATGATTTCATCAAGTGCGTTTCCTACTTTTCCCAACCTCTTGATGACTCGGAGTACTCACAACGGTACAAGCTATGCGAGGACCGTCTTCATTGCTTTCAATGGACGCGTCAAAACTTGGTGGGTCATCCATCAACTGCTGGTCATTTAGGGATTGGAGATGGGCTAAAAGGTATCTTCCTCCCTAGGTTCACATTCAATGAACCACGAGTCTATTGTGAACATGCTTCGACGTATCCATTCAGTAAGTGGGGCGATAATAAGCTGGACAGTTAACTTGAACATTCGTTGATATTAGATCTTACAATGTCTAATGGTGTCAATGCTTCCAATGCATACTATCATTGCGCTTATAATCTGTGTACGCCCTTCATTGATCTATACAGTATAACCAGTCTGATATCCTCTGCAGTGAAGGCCCATGCTGGCGCTGTGAAAGGTCGGTCTTTCCGCTGCATTTCAATATCTTACTGATAATGAATCTAGTGTTTCGTGAGCTGGGTATTCAAGGAGAAATTGGTCTAAAGAACGACGATTATGTGTGGGTGCTATCTTAGAAGCATATTTTTCTTAATACTGATACGATACCCCTCTTAGTGGAATACCTTGGAGAGCCAACTCTACGGACGACGAATTGGCCGTGGAAAGACACGCCGCATTTGGACTTGGCATATACTCTGATCCAGTCTATACCACTGGAGACTGGCCCAAAATACTCACGGATAGTCTTCCTCCTGACATCCTTCCTCGGTTCACGGAGGAAGAAAAGAAGGATCTCCTAGGTATGTTGCATTAGCTATTCCCCCAACATTATTACATCATCTCACTTTGTGCTTTGCGACAACTGTAGGCTCGGCGGACTTCTATGCAATTGACTCCTATCGGCAAGTCTACGTTGCAGCTCCTCCTGAAGGGATCGAAGCATGTGTCTCTGATCCGTTGAACCCACGATGGCCCAAATGTAACATGGGTATGATGTACGACTCTAACTTTGGCTGGGGGNCAGGTGTAGCTTCAGGTGCTCTGGTGTCCAGTTGGCTACAATCCACTCCTCAGACCATGCGGGACTACTACCGCCAGTTGAATGAACGCTGGCCTAGCAAGAAACTGGTAAGTCTGTGGTTTTCACCGTTGGCACCCGTACTCAACAAGCATTGCCCTGCTCAGTATGTAACAGAGTATGGCTTTGCACAGCCAATGGAGAGCGATCGTACCTTGCTGTGGCAAGCACTGAACGACGATGTTCGATCTAGTGAGGCACTTCAACGTGATGTTTTTTTTTACCTNCGAGGTTGTAACAAACTCCRTTTCAGACTACTATATGACATACCTAGGACAGATGCTTCTCTCTATACACGAGGACGGTGTACCACTCGCTGGGGCATTTGCTTGGTGTAAGGGTTCCAGGCCATGATGCCCTGGATAGTTCTGACTGGCACTGTTTGATATACAGCCATGATAGATAATGTTGAGTGGGCATCGGGGCTCATACCGAGGTGTGTGAATCTGTTTCTCTCTCTTGGCGTTGTTTTGAGCGAATCTGTAGGTTTGGAATCCAATACGTGAACTACACGACTTTGGAGAGAACCTATAAACGTTCCGCRATGATGTTGTGTTAGTCAAGGCCGCGTTCGCTTAGAGAGTGTTTCTGACCTATTCATTTACAGCCGAGTTCTTTGAAGCTCACCTCCAAGTATGAGTAGTCATCCTGCAACCACGGGTCACCTATGCCTATGCTGTTTAAGTAGTGAATGTGAATGTATGCACACCTTACAAGCTGCCTAGTCCAAGGGCCTCGGACTCAGGTTGCCTCCGGTATTCGATAATGGGCAAGCCACTGGCTTTGCTGGGTGCCCACGACCCGTTGTGGTGAGCTTCCAGCCACGCACGCTAATTCCAGCTTGATGAACTCTGCATGAGTATCTATAGCTATCGTAAAAAGGGGAAATGTTGTAAGGCAGAGGATCCCCGGACACGGACAACAGCCTTGGTATCACTCCCCGCGAAACTTAGAGTGGCCGTCTTCATTACTTTGTTTGCACTCTCCGGGGCATACCTAGGTTTTTTGGATAGAATGAAGTGTGATACTGCTAGTGCTACTCGGGTCGTCAGACAGGATGATATGTCGGGAGCTTTCTTCTATAACATCTCATCTGCCAACGAACTATGCCCGGGAGTTCTCGGTGAATCTGTATCGCATGCAGGCTACATCGGTTTAAAGGGCGACAGCGTCGAGTCCCCTAAACGCATGTTTTTCTGGTATGTTTCATGCTTGAGAAGGGCAAGGTGGTACCCGCAAGTATGAACTTTTCTTTCGAACAGGTACTTTGAAGCGGAAACAATGCCAATTCATGCTCCTATCATGTACGCTATCGTTGTGGAGTAGCATATGATTTCTACTAAACTATCATTTGTATAGATTAACGATAGGTGGTGGTCCGGGAACATCAGGACTGCTCAACCCAGTCTTTGGTCAGTCACCATGTGTCTTCAACAACGGCGATCTAGTGCCAAATCCGAGCAGATGGACGGAGAGATACAATCTCATTGCTATAGACCATGTAAGCATTGTCTAATATTCTCCCTAGGATATTGAACTTATTAGGATTGGTTTTGCAAGCCTATCGGTGTCGGATTCTCCTATGGAACCCATGTTAATAGCAGCCGTTCTGCCGCATACGATGTATACGACTTCTTGCAGAAGTTCTTCATCCTATACCCACAACTGGCACGGTATGTCCTTATGCCCTGTTTCACACGAAGAATTTGTGGAGCTGAGTTCTGAATATTGAATAGCAACAGGTTTTTCATCTCCGGTGGATCATACGGCGGAATTTATGCACCCAACATTGCTACCGTTATCCATGAACAGAACTTGGCACTGRAAAGTGGACACGGCCGCCTGAGCGCAATTCTCATCGAGCTTGACGCATTAATTATTAGCAATGCGATTACGGTATGATTAGCCAGTATACCCGTTTCTTAGTGATTACCTCCCATTCTGTTTTCTTAGAACCCCATGGCACATTTCGCCTGGCTTCTGCACTATCGTTGTGCGCTTCATCAAGTCTACAGTGCGGCCACTTGTCTTGCTGCGCAGCACCATGTCCCACAATGCCTATCAAAGATTCGCGTGGCTTTTGCCAGACCGTCTTTGCGGAATCGACTCACAGCCCAGGAGGCTTGTCTTGATATAGACTCTGCCAGGGATACTGTAAATGGAATTGTCATTGAAGATATTAGACGTCAGGTAGATCTGCTTTTGCGGTTTAACTCTCCCCTCTAATGCAGCCCAAAGTGCCATGTAGCAGACTCCACGGCGTGCATTCCGGAATTCAACAAGATAACTGACTTTTTCCAAAGAGATGTTGTGAAGGAAGCTTTGAGCATCCCCTCTACTATCAACTATACCGTATTGTCAGACACCGTTTACGAGAAATTTGCTAATTATGGTGACATGTGAGTGCTTCGGGTGCACATCAGGTTGTCTCATTTTATCAGGTTCTTTCAACATCATCTTCTGTACGAACCACTACTTGCGGATGGTGTTCGAGTGCTCCGTACGTTGTTATCTTGTTGCGATCGCATCGTGGTAAGGGAAGAGGCAGCATCCTTACATCTGGTTTTCTACACAGACTATGGGGGCTTGCATGACGCGAATTGTGCATGGCCAGGTGTCTTATCCTTCGTAAGCATTTCCTGTATTCGCCTATCTATAGTATATACAACCTCATAGGCGCGCCACAGCTTACAAGTTTGCGAACGCCGTTCCAAGAGAATTTCACCAGAGCCCTCGACATACCTTGGCCGTCGTTTCATGGTCGAGTAGGGACGGTGCGTTCCGTTGGTAAGGGTGCTGGGAGCTTCACATATCTGCTCCTCGACGGTGCCGGTCATTTTGTGAGTTCTTCGCAGTGATTTCTAATCACTCAACTTACACATGGTTATCACCCAGACCGTCAAGGATCAGCCTTCGATTGTGAAAGAAATCATCGAGCGGTGGGTGGATAATGTGCCATGGTTTGAGAATCATAGTGCCAGATAAGATATGTTTGAGAAGTCGAAGGGGATCATACTAGAGTGAGGCGCATGCGGATGCTCAAAGAGATTGTATACCAAAAGTCTCGTTATTACAGTTACAAAAACTTCTTAGAACCAAGGTGTATTGTCGACCCAGTGTTCCACTATAGATTTCGCAGCCGTAGGCTGATGCTTCACAACCTAGAATTTGATTTCAACGATGATAAAAACTTGGAAGATAATCGAATGAACTCACAAAATGACCAGCCTCGTCCAACAGTATATAAGTCATGTTTCCCGCACCTCCCCCAATCGCGCGAACCGTCCCAACCCGATGTTCCTCAGACGGCCAGGGAATGTCTGGTGCAGACAAGAAGGCTGCCTGGAAGGGTGTACGCAAACGCTTGAGCTGCAAGGACGTATCAATATCAGAAAGTGATATCTTTGTTTGCACTTACAAAAGATAGGACACCTGGCCAGGCGCAGTTTGCATCCTGGGCTCCAATGTAATCTGCAATAGAACGTGATAAGGGAAGGGTGTCAACTTCTATGAGAAATTGTGACATACGAAGTACTCGAATACCCTCTGCCAATAGCGGCTCGTACAGAAGATGGTGTTCATAAAATCTACGCTGGTGTAAGCTAATCGAAAGATTAGAATGCTGGAATTACTTACATGTCGCCGTTATCAATAAATTCCTTAGTTACAGTGTAATTGAGGGTGGTATAATTGACGCTCTTGGGTATGCCCAATATATCCATGGTACTTTCGCTCTTAAAGAAGTGCTCTGCGCCCTTGAATTCTGGTCCAAAACAGTCTATGGGGTCTTCTTCATGGCACTATACAAGGTCCAAACGTTAAAATCCGAAGGATCAGTTAATCTGATATTGCTAGCCTGTTTCCGAATATCTTCGACAGTAGTGCCGTTGACTGACTCGAAGTTAGCTATCTTCCAGCATTCGTGCTGGGCAGCAAGTCGGTTGTCCAAGGTAGGGGAGTCGAATGCAAACTGCAGTTTCTCAACACACAGAGGAACATAACTATATGCCTCAAGGCAGGTGGTTGTGTTGTACACTTCGTGTAGGACACATCGGTATTGGAGCATCCATGTGAAATGTGCCATTGGATCCTAGGAGAAGCGAGTCAACTCGGTAGTGGAACAAAACATGATATCCAGGCGTACGGAAAGAGGGTTACTAATAATTAACGCGTCAAGATTGATATGTAGAGCTCCCGGATGACCGTTTCCTCGTTCTATGGCCTTGTTCTGCTCGTGAATGACAGTGGCGATGTTCGGAACGTAGACGCCCCCGTAGGATCCTCCAGAGATCAAGAATTTATTGCTGGAGAGGATCATTGAGACCGAAAATACCCCMAAAAAGTGTGGTTTACCTCGCAAGTTGGGGGTATAAGATGTAGAACTTCTGCAGAAAATCGTAGACATCGTACGCCGCAGCTCGACTGCTATTGACCATCGTTCCATAAGAGTATCCTACTCCGACAGGCTACACAGGTATGACATTCAGTCTCACAATGGAACCCTCGACATGATGCGAGGAGCTTAGAGGAGCTCACATGGTCAATAGCTATGAGGTTAAACTTTTCTGTCCACCTATCTGGATTTCCTACGAGCTTTCCGTCCCTGAAGACACACGAAGACTGGCCAAATATTGGGTTCATAAGGCCTGACGTCCCAGGACCTCCTCCCATGGTCAATCTAAGAAGAGAGGCGATAAGAATGGTGAGGCGTCACATAGAAGCTCGTGGAAGTTAACATGATGGGCGCATCCTCAGGTGTATTTTCTGCTTCGAAGTACCTTATATAACAGTAAGTTACACTCTTCCTTGAAAACGACGAGACAGGTAGCATACCAGAAGAATGTGCGCTTAGGTGTTTCCTCAGTATCACCCTTTAGTCCAATATAACCCGCATGCGACACAGCGTCCCCGTCTACACCACCACAGACCGGATTTCCGGGGGAAATGTTATAGTAGAAAGATTCTGTTCCGAGAGGACTCCCTAGCAGAGGGAGCGTCCAATCTACAAATGAGGATCGACAGAGGTACGCAAGGAAACCCAGGATCACGAGAACAGCACGGAACCGGCGCTGCTTGACCCACTTGGAGGATATGTCATTGTCAGTAGAGTACAAGACCTCTTTGGTCAATCCCTGAGCAGCCATCGTCGTGATAGCTCAAGTTCAAGTTTCAACTGCAGTGCTACCCCTTAGTAAATTTACTTCGTTGCACATGGTGCAACGAGCGGCGAGCGGTGCAATGGTCACGGCGAGATATCATCCAGACCAGAGGGATGATCAGACTCCTTCCCATCCGGTCTCTCACCCACTTTAGAACAGTAGGAGGAGGAGAAGATGATAGATCGTATTAATGCATTAATACCGGCCCGCCCTAAGTAGACCGTAGTAACTGTTGTGGTTTGTTGTCTT
>LBLO01000655.1:0-18867 GCA_004354395.1 Chondrostereum purpureum | reverse complement strand
GATCCGGCCAGGTGGCGGACTTTCAAGTTTTCCTTCACTCTGATTGAGTTTAGAGCTCGGATTTATGCCTTTTTCTTATGGGAAGTCACCCATTATCAGCGTAAAGTTAGTGTATTGGCACTGCCAATACGCTTTCTTGCACTTTCTGACTCGACGAGGTCCAGAGCTTCGACCTCCCACTTCAAAGTTCGTAAATGGACCGGAGTTCAGGATCAATCACTTCCAAATTAACTCTGCTTTGACAACGACCACGACATATGACCACACCTTGGGGCTGCTCAATTCTAAGTTCGTTCGTTCGTTCACCGCGGCTAAACATTTGTAATTCGGTAATCGACCTAACATCAGTAACGGCAAGCGAGAGTTCAGTCAACTAAAGGTCTCATACAAGTCCCATATAAGGAGTGTAGGCATGGTACATACACTCTCAAATGTCTCGAGAATACACCAGAGTTTGCTTTAACGCTATGGAATGTCCCAGATCAAACTTATACACAGAAGCGGTTACGCCACATTGATGATTGGGAGAGCAAATCCAAAATAAACAGCCTGGTATGTCGTGCCTGTCAATAATACATGTATCCACACAAAACTACGCAAGCACCAGCTATATACTCTAAGTCGATGAGTGTGTACCAGAATGAAAGCTTTTCGTGAAGGAAATTGATCGCAGCTACCATATTTGGCCCATCACCGAATTACAAATGTCTAGCCGCGGTGAACGAACGAACGAACTTAGAATTGGGCAGCCCCCTTGCACATGCCACGAAACTGGACCAGGATGCAGCAGCTCAGCAACAGGGTTCGAGATAAGCCGTAGATTATTTTCATTGCCGCTTGTGGTGCCGGCTACCAGTCGGAGACGTGACTCTCAAGTATATTACATAGACGGACAAAGTCTTGCTGAATTTGTGAGAACACGGGAGCCGGCAGAGCCTTGCGAAAGATTTCATGTGGTATTACATGCACTCAACCGGACATCGAGGCAGTCCCGCGAAGATTCAGAGTGAACACGACTCGCAAGAAGACATTTACTGAGGAGTCATCATGAGTGATAGTATGTCCACAGAATAAGACGACAGACGTACAGGTCCCCTTCAAGAAATTTACCAAGTTATGGATCCGTCAGCAGCTAGGCCATACTACTGGCAGACTGCGCGCACCCACAAGGCTTGGTCTAACTGCCTCAGAAATTCGTCAACGTCTTTTGCGTACTCGTATCGGCCGGTTCCGGTTCACGACATGGATGTTCCTTTTGCCAGCATCAAAGAAGTCATAAGAAAGAGCCGGTATCATCGAGAAAAGGACCCATATTTGTTCAGCAGTAAGCATGAAAATCACATCAGCAATACGTCTCATCGTACTGCGACGTGGAGGAAGACAAGTTTAGAATGGCCAAGAAATCTAAGTTGATCGACGTTTGCTCCATTTGGCTGGCTAAGCCCTAACCCTAGAGCTGATACTAGAGGTACAAGAGGGTTGGTGGTGCCACTGAATGATTTACGCACGTAGTCTCGAAAACCAAACTCAACGATACAGTGAAGATAATCGTTCACTTATGTATTACGCACGGGTTCCGGGATATTACTCCTAGGTGATGTGAAGAAGTTCAAGAAAAGTGGCGCAAGGAATTCCAAGCACCTTTATCATAAGGGTGATAGAACCATAGAGAAATTCATGGAGCGGTCCATCTTGACTCTCCTGATTCATCGTCACGCATTGGAACCTTGAGAGAAGACAAGTAGCCATTGGACAAAAAACCACATCATTATGTTCGTTTATCATGTTTGCCAGCCCCCTCCCTATGCGAGCTCCCAGATAAGATAAGAAAAAANGATACTAATGTACTGAATAACATGAAATATGGCTGAGGGGAGAATGTGTACAACAAAGAAAGCGTTTTTATTCTTACAATGGTTGACTATCTGTGTATCTTGAATTGATATCCCGTGTACTGCTGCTGTTGCCCAAAAGTGCTGTTCGCTCATCGACGACAGTTTCCGATTCGTCATTCTCTTCATGATGCGTCGGTGGCGAATCTTCTGCGGGAGGATGCGGAGAGGTGGCCATATCTCGACGAGCCTTCGGAGGCGGTAAATGTGCATACGGGTGTGTAACGTCGGCTTTGCAGATCGGGCACTTTGTAGAAACAGATAAGGCAAACTTGACTTGGTAAGTATCAAAGAATGGCTCACCAGTTTCTTTCTCTGAATCAACCATTCATCGACCTCATCCATATGGAAGATATGGAAGCATGGTAACACCCTAACTTTGTCACCCTTAACAAAATCACATAAACATATTGCACATTCCGTTTGCGAGTCAAACCAAGGCTGCTGATGAGCCAACTCCAGTCCACTCTCATCTGGTTCTTCTGATGTAGACGGTTTAGGCAGCCCAAGTTCGAGGTCGGCATCGGTGGGAGAGGATGGTGGAACTTGTGACGCGGAAGCTTCATGCTGCTTCTCCCAGCTTTTACCGTTCCATACTCTACACGGGAGATTGCGTACAATATCTTCTGGAGCTCGGTCGCGTTGGGCGGCACGTGCTGCTCGCATTCGGTGAACGAAGAGAGTTATGAAGGTCAAGATGGACGGTAGAAGGAGAATTATTACGAAGGTGATGATCGGACTAGWTATTGACGGTCATGAGATGGTGACGCGTGCTAGGGAGGAAGAACGGATAAACGTACGAATACCACTCCCACGCAGAATATTCGGCGGTGATGAGAAGGGAGAGTGTAGGCAGCCCAGAGTGGNAGGTATTCGAGGATGCAATTAGGGAAGATAGATGGGCATAGTCAGCGTAACGGATGAATGTAGCAGCGATGTTAACATCCGAGGAATCCTCTAAAGACCGTAGAGGATGAGGAACAATACATTGTGATGGGATGGAATCATTATACCTGGGCTGAACATGTTGATCAAGGTATCAGGAAGACCAGATATTTCAGGATCATCGCCTCCAACGACGACTGCACGAGCTCCAAGTCTCTGCGCCTCCCGGACCTTACTCACAAACTCACATTTACCCCTCTGAACAAGGGCAATCCATGACTCTGACCGCTCCGGTTCGTGAGGCCCCGTCACGCATAGCTTGGGGCAACCAGTATTGTTAGGAGGGTAATCCAAGGGAGAATTGCATGGAGTAGTGAAGGAGGATAACGGAATGACATATCCAAGGATGGGATTGGATATCTCTGCGCCAAAGGCAGCTACAAGAAACAGAGATCGACAATTAGAGAAGTTTGAAGATAATAAGCAGGACTAGAATACCTGGCCGCGAGGCAAAAGATAATGCTGGAGACCTGTCCACAATGGATACGGTACTTTCAGCACCCCAAGCCCAGCCAAACCAACTCTTCTCTCCAGATCGGGTAACGAACGAAATGGATGGAAATGATTTAGCATCTGACGTCCCAAGTACCCCCACCAAGATGGGGAGAAAGAGCAGAAAGAGCATAGTTTGTCGTCGTCGTCGTCGTCGTAAGAGCGTAAGTTAAATTGAGACTGGTCTCGACACTTGCGTCTAGTTCTGGGGCCTCGTGTTACCTAATCACATGTAGATCCTTCTGAGCACTAGGGTTAAGGTCCGGATCTCCATTCGCGCTGTTTCGAGCAGGTTTCGAGCAAGTCACTTCGAGACTGCTGTTGTGCTTCGTGACATGATAACAGATGAGAACATGTCCTCGAAAGTACACCTAGGCGCTTGAGTTTTCTTGTCTTGATTAGTCCCATGCAAGAAGAAGTTCAACAACACGATTCTCGCTTCATTTGTACTCCCACTGCTGCAACCTCTTCCAAGCTATGCACCCTTTAATAGCTCACATTACAGAGATAGACGAAGTAACATCGTGATAGCCCTTCAGAATCGTCGTGCCTCATATACTTCTCGCGAGTGGATTGTTTCTACGTTCTGCAAAACAAACCTTTTCGATCAAACTTTTACTTACTTATCCTAAGTTCAATGAATACCAGCGTGGTATGGCTTTCAAACTGGATGATGAACCAATGAGATAACAGGACACTCTAACCCTCTATTTTTTGACCTATACTTTGAGACATGTGAATGGACCAGATATTGTGGCAACAATTCTCTATCCTTTCGTATGATAATTAAAATTTGCAGTCTGGTGGTGAGGCAAGTTCAAATTCCGAATACCCTTCATCAATGTCTTGGAGGGACCGCTGGCCTAGTCTTTGTAATTTAAAACAGGACTGATAGCAGACTGGTACTTCTGCGGACGATGCACGACTTCTGGGGTGACAATGACAAAATGAGTGGACCATCCCCTTTCGGGTGCTTACAATCGCCTCACGTCTTCCAATCGGATGCACCCATACAAGAAGTACATGGTAAGTCTTGGACTTTCGATACCCTAGCATTAGCTAGTAACAGACCTACGACTCTAGGATGAGCAATCAATTCGGACGGTGGTGCCCTGCACGCTCTCGCTGGCATTTTCGCACTCGGACTGGAAACGAACTTCTATCTACTTCAGGCCCCCATTCACGCAGACGTATATATAATCTAACAACTCATAACGRTCGTTGTTGAGAATCAAGCAACAATGACTTCTACTGAGACCAACCTGCATGTTCTCGTATGAGTTTTACCCTATGGCTTATGCTACGACGTCGCTGACTTGCTTCTACACAAGGTCACTGGGGCCTCTGGATTTGTTGGCTCCTACATCGTATATGAGCTTCTCGAGAAAGGTTATCGAGTCAAAGGGTGTGTCGCTGTATTCATGTACACTCCGAAGAATATCCCTTACTAGCCATCAAACAGAGCAGCCCGTGGAACCAAGGTCACTTTCCTGAAGAATGCCTTCGGAAAATACTCCAATTTTGAGGTGGTAGAGATCCCAGACATCGCATCCAGCGATTTGGGCCCCGCACTTCAGGGTATGGTCTATTCCCTATGACGCCACATTTGCTTACACCTAGATTAGGAGTTGACGCCATTATCCACTCTGCTGCTGCACTCCCTGGACGCGCAGACTCGGAAGTYGCTCTCAAGGTGAGGTRATAAGAAGGAGTGCTCATGATTCAGCTAATCAATATGACGTCTTTCAGACAGCAATCGAAGGAAGTCTCCATATCCTGAATGAGGCTCTAAAAGCTGGAGTCACCAAAGTCGTGACGACCGGTTCAATTGTCACCTACCCTATCGGTGGTCCTTGGGGAGTTAACGGTATGTTAATTAGTCCAGTGTTTCGGAAAATATGCTGCTAACAGTGTTGTCATTTTCTCTCAGACTGGAGTCCTATCACCAAAGACGCAGCCATAGCCAGCGGGCATCCTGGTATGGTATATATTGCAGCCAAGAAGTATGGCGAGCAAGCTGTGCTAGAGTTCGCGAATAAACACCCTGAGATGGATATCACCCAACGTAAGAGGAGAGACATCCTCATGTGCCTGGCTCGAGCTCAGCTCYTCTCCCTAGTGAATCCAGGTCCAGTTCTTGGGCCATTCCCCCCAGGATACGAAGAACTTGTCCCRGAGCCTCCYCTACCAGCGGGTTCGTCTCTTCTGTCTGTTTGGCCTATGATAGACCAAAGCAAACAGGCGACGTTTGTGGCAAATGAGATGGTGGACATCCGTGACGTCGCACGGGCTCACGTTGCAGCCCTCCATTCGAAACCAGCTAGCGTGGTCGGGCCTAAACGTTACATGCTRCTGAAGGAGGCGCCTTCTATATCATACAAGGATAGTATCGCGATTATCGCAGCCAAGCGACCCGCACTGGCAACGCGCCTGTCAGACGGCTCCAATGCGCCGACGCCTCACTCATTTCAAGGAGAAATTCCTATTAAGCTAGAAGGTCTGGAGGAAGCAATCGGAATCTCGCCTGACTCCTTTTATTCAATCGAGGAAACCATCTTGGCTTCAGTTGATTCTATCCTCGCATTGGAAGACGCTTGGAGAAAGCGTGGCCACCAAGTCTAAACTTATATCTTAGGATTAAATTGGGGGTTGTACAGTATATAGATGATGTATCTGGATAGAATTCGAGATATTTGGTCGGAAATCTAAACCCATTTTTGCCCAATTACAATGAGGATATCCAGTTTACTGTCATTGTATCCCACAGCCAGACTCATTAAATAGAGTTCTTCGTCACGGCCGTGGTTCATATCCCCATCGTCTTGAAGTTGTCAAGGTCCATCAACACGAGCACGTATGCGCCACATGATCTGAACAGTTGTGGTGATTCACGACTTGTCCAAGCTATCAGGGAGGGACTCAATGATTTGACCATCACAACATAGTCTCCCCTAGGCAGAATCAATAACGTCCTAATACTATGACTATCCTTATGAGTCTGCAACCCCATGTTTCACGTAGAGACCTTTCCTTGCATGATTTCAGACATAGCCTTTGGTTAAATGACCTCACAAGAGAGAGAAACGAGGGCGATGTTCAGAGGATGTGATACTGGTTAAAAGGCCCTTATATTATAACTTATCACTTTATATAAGGTCCGACACCGATTCGATTATCTCGCGGCGAGGTCCTTTATTCTACTCGACGAAATGGTTCGATTCATACGACTTGAGAGGGAGAAGGAGGAAGGAATCTGAGTCGGTGCGAAACCGAGACCGGCCATTAACAATGTATTGATCATGTCAAGGTGTGGATTTGAAATTTGGGCCAGTGAAGTTCCTGTACGTAGTGAAATCTACGGGAGGCAACAGTAAGTAATGAAACACACGAAATCTATTTCGTTGCACCTTGTCTGATAACGAGTTCATCGAGCTGAAGTAAAGCAGTTATTTAAATTTGTTATGTATCGTTGTATATCGTACTCGTTTGACTCTGACTTCCTGAGGAGGTTTGAATGTTCCAAGGTTGCCACAGATGTGCGGTATTAGCATCTAGGAAATAAGAGGGTTCGTCCTGCGAACATTCCTGCGGTCCAATCATAGCTGATTAACATTGAACTCATTTCCAAAACACAGAACCCCTCTCTTCGGTCCAAGGCACGATATTCCAGGCAAAAAGCCCTATTCCCAGGACATGGGTAGCGATAATACCTAATTCACTGTTAGCCAGAACATCTAAAACAAGCCAAATAGACTCACGCATCCGGTGCTCCTTTCTACCGCTGAGATCAGGTAAACCCATGATATTGCAAAAGACATGCGCAGTTATAGCGGGCAAGACAGAAGACGAACGGAGGAGTAAGTAAGAAGTGTGTATACCAAATAGTGACGTGTAGAGTGTTTGAAATACTAGATAGTACGAAAGGTGAGTCGCATTCCATGATACGCAATACAACAACGTACTGCTGGCTAGAATTGCCCTTTGGAGCGCCTCCTTCGTTCTCCCGTACCGGTTGTAAGTATCATACGCGTGATGAAAGTGGGCTATAGAGCAGTTGTGAGAATCAGTGGCACCCAGTTGGATACAGTACACACCTAGTCCAAACCACAACGGACTCAAAAGAACCATCTTCCACTTTCCCGCTCCGCATAAGTGGTACGTTCCCAGTATGCAGAGACGGAAGACGACTTCCTCGAGAACGGGAGCCTTTATTAGAAGATTAACTGGAGGACACAGGGAGCACAAATAGGATATTATACCACTATGTAATTCCGCACCCCTACCCAAGAATAAAATGTCTGCTTGAAGCCCCTAAAACGCGCCTGGAAAGGCAAAGCCTGGGACAAATACATCGAATACAAAGGTCCGAAAAATAGAAGAGGCGTAATGACGTGTGGGTATAGATTTAGTTTGGGTATCACCAATTCTTCCAGATCCTGCAAGATTACATTTCAAAACAAAGTACCGGTCTAACAAAGTCGCACTTACAGAAAGAGGCGCAAGCCAGGCATATAAGCCTACAGAGAATAACGAAGCAATCAAGATGGCAATTAGCCTAGCTTTAATGACATCCGGATCATCTCTCCATCTCTCATTCTGTTCCTTTAGTCTCTCAAAGCTGGGATTTGTGCATAACTTTGGTTTGGTGACAAAAGAAAGGCGCGCGTGCTTTGACAAGTATAAAGACCCCACAAAGGAGACACTGTATGTGAATGCCAGCAAGTGTGCTTGTGCACTGGATATGATAGGTTGGGGGTCAAACATCGTGGTCGTGGTGGTCGAGAAAGACAATAAACCATCAGCCTCACTGTTGTACAGTGGCGGAGCCGGGTAAGTATTCATGATCGGAGCGGGACGACGGACCGTTTCCGCATCTCTCCAACGATTCCGAATTCCAATCCACTACCACCATGTCCCCGAGCGACGATTATGCCTCCACAGCATCAAGAGATACAGGTGCAAAGAGACGTAGGACTCAGAATGCATGCGACACTTGCAGGAAGAGGAAAGGTTTGTGCGTTGACTACAACTGATGCGACAAGAAAGCTGATACTTCAGTCCAGTGAAATGTAAGTCCCACCTCTCAAACCACTTCGATGGATCGGGGCGAGCTGCTCAATAGCCTTTTTTCATTAATTCAGGTGATAGTTACTATAAAAACAATAATGTATGCACTAATTGCATGAAGGATCGCATACCCTGCACTCACGAGGAACCTATTCGAGTGAGTGGATCCATATTTATCTGTGAAACGAGTCTAAGGATCTGAAATTCACAGAGGCGGGGACCAAAGCCAGCGTAGGGAAAGGCTACGTGACTTTACATATGAGCACACTGACTTCTTTGTAGTTATGCAGAACGTCTGGAGGTCCAGCCCAATGAAGAAGTCAGTAGCACCATAGTCACTCAAATTCCCACTTACCCCCCACATTTATAGCTTCTAGAAAATGACTCACTGAATGCTGCTCGTGGGATGACATCTTTACCATCCTCTCAGCATGAATTTGGCCCTGCGAGCTCAGTATTGCCCAACGTCGCAAGACAAGACACTGATCAGCCTGAAGATGATGAAGACATCGAGCTCACTTCTAATTTCCAAAGAATGGGTATTGAATCATCTGAAAAANGCTTCTTTGGCCCTTCGAGTGGAATATTACTCGTCAGGGACGCCATGGCTGCGAAGGCAACATACACTGGCGGCTTGAGTCCCCACTTGCCTTCCCTTCCTCCAGATTTCTGGGGTCTTACACCGGTATGTTGTAGATATCTTCACTACTACCATAGGTTCTGAAACCAAAAACAGTGGGAAGCTGCGGACGCCTCTGTTCCTTCACCAATCTATCACTTCCCACCAACAGACCTAATGTTGGTACTCATGGATCTGTATTTCACTCATTGCACCAAGCTTCATCTTTTCGTCCTTCACGAGCCTACGTTCCGTAAATCTGTGGAGAATTGGTTACATCTGCAAGACCATCATTTTGGTGCCCTACTTCTAGCCGTCTGCTCTGTGGGTGCTCGTTTCTGTAATGATCCCCGTGTGCTCGTGGATGGTCGGTCGCAACAATCTGCCGGTTGGGTCTGGTTTAGACAGTGCCAGAATGTCCGAAAACACATGTTTGATTCTCCTACCCTGTATGAGATACAGTTCTATACAGTAGGCTCCTTCTAATGTGCTATCGAACGATTTACTAACGTTCTGAGATTTAGATCGCAATCGTCTATCTTCATGGAACATCCAAGCCTCAAGCGACTTGGACTATGATAAGCTTGGGACTCCGACATTGTCAAGAACTTGGGATACATAGAAGAAAACCGAAGGGGTACATCATGACGAAGGAAGACGAGATGAAGACGCGATGTTTCTGGTACGTCTGCGGTGGCTTCTGCTTGTAACTATCTTCATTTGAATCCTATCAGGACGCTACTCATCGCAGATCGATTAATCAGTTCTTTTTCAGGGCGCCCTACAGCTATCCGAGAAGAGGAGTGAGATTTTCTCTATTTATTGTTGTATCGTCCCTCAGATTTCTTCTAGCTATGACCTTGCAATCCCAGTTGAATGTGATGATGAGTACTGGGACAACGAAGTTCCAGATCTCCGATTCAAGCAACCTCCTGGCAAACCTTCGGTCATAGCCATGGGAATTCTAAGTATAAAACTCACGGAACTTCTGGGATTCGTTTTACGATCCTTCTATGCACCGAAAAAGTCCAAGCTAATGCTTGGGTTGGTGGGACCCGACTGGGAACAGCAGGCAGTGTCAACTTTTGACTCTGCCCTCAATAGTTGGTTTGATAATGTCCCAGATTATCGTAAGCGCTAGTATTCGCTCCGTGTATCCACCCCCGTTGGCTCACGCTTGTGTAAACACAGTCCGCTGGGATCCCCGGCGAGAGAGCGGGCTGTTCTTCGAGCAATCTGTTGTGCTACACTGTTTCTATTACCACCTCCGCATCCAAACTCACCGTCCATTTATCCATCATCAATCCGCGCAAGGGATTGCGTCTTTTGCCATGAGTGTCAACGCTGCGAAGTGAGTGCTCGTGTGAATTTTCAGAAGAAGTAAGGGGATTCATCAACTTTCGTTACAGGGGATGCAGCCATGTCTTGAAGGAACACATGACACGCACTGACGCTCTCATTGTCTACCCTTCATGCATAGTAGGCTTCTCAAACTCTTCAACGTGGTCTTTACTAAGTGTTCTTAGGCGGCTTCGTTCCAGAGTGGTATCATTCTCGTGATCAATATGTTCAGAGCCATGCGACGCGGCGGTCCTGGTATTGTAACTAACAAAGATCGTTCGGATATTCAGAACTGCATAGATTATCTCACGAGGGCTAGTATACGGTATCCCTGGTCTTGCTTTACTTTGTTTGAGCCCTTACTAACGGCGCGCGAATGGACTAGACACCGCTTGGGCGCGCGAATGGTGTATGTCATTTTTGGGCTATACTTTCGCATATGAATCACTGACGTTACATGTAGCCATATACTACAAGAGCTCTCATTGCAAGATAACATCACCTCATTATCAGCTCATGATAATACGGAAGAGTCCATTTTCACATCATCGCCTTCCTCTGTAGCGTCGCCAGACTCCCTACCACCACAAGCGGGCACCCAGGGAACACATTCTCAATGGGCTCCCCCAGACATACAAACACTCTTGTCAATGGAGCTGAACGCGTCATTTTGCGACAACGAGGCAGACCTGTATCCAGGGATGGATTGGATGGAGACCAGCCGCAAGTGAGTGCGTTTTTACTCTAACTACGACCCTCTTTTTATTTCAATGCAGTGAAAATGGTTGGAATGACTATATCAGTGATGTTTTGGGCCCCGGTGGAGCTTCTGCTTTGATGGATTATATTTGAGGAATCTTGTCTGCTACAACAACAAATCAGGATTTATACGGCAGCCTTATGATGCAGTTCTTAGTTATGTAAAGTGTATTATAGCTGTACTTAACCACTGCCAGGAATGAAACTCTATGCTCGCTCATCCGATACCATCCACAAGACTTGAGCCCGGTTATCGACCGGAACAGAACGCGGGTCCCCGATGGAAGTGAGTCTCTTCCTCCGACTGTCACTACTATGTTATTTGAACTGGAGGCTCTGTTACATGGCGTCTTCTGAACCTCGATTATATCATCTCCCTGGAAAAACAAGAAATTCCAAGCGAATACACAGACTTCCCGGATCCCGTCCAATGGGCTCTACTCCAACGAGAATCTTCTTCGGAGGCGACCATTTATAGAGAAGATTCAGAAGTGTGTTATGTAGGAAATTNTGAGTAATATACAATGTAGTTTCGGGCTATGATCTTTCGCCTCTAATGGCAATGTAGACTTTCCACTCCTGTTCTATACTACCGATGTTCTACATCCAGAACTCCTCATCGAACTCGACACTATACTCATTCGCCTCCTRCTCTTGGATTCAATCTCAACTCGGACATGGACCTCTGGCATCGACGCCGTCGCGAATCGCACCATGCTACTCTGTACATCTAGTTCAGTATTCCTCGACGTTTTCCGAGTGAAAGACTTCGAAAGCGTACCTTTGTTCCATTGCTCTGTCCTCCTGTATCCGAACCCTCGTCCCCAGGTTTAGATATCTTGTTTTCGACATYCTCTCTCCCACCACCAGATACCCAGTTTCCCCGCGAATTAAGGTTGCTCATCAGCATGGTGCTATAAAGCTTGCCTAATGCAAGACTGAACACCAAGTGCGTGCCATCGTGCTATCCATTCACTCACGTCAGCATGTGGAAGAAATGTAATGGACTGGTCTCACAAGGGCAAGGTAGAGAATCAAGTCGATGGATGCACAGAGCGTGGTTACCAGACCTGTTTCTACAGTGGCTATAGGACATTGTGGTAAGTCTTCAACTCATCAATACTTGAATGCTAACTGACCTCGGATAATCCTATTGATTAAGGCGTCTGAATGCTGAACCCCAGTCTTGTGCGCGTTCTATCGAATTCACCTTTAGAAAGGACTCCGTCGCTCACGCTATCCATGTGCTTACCCTGTAGGCGCCCGTTAATCCAACGGACAGGTTTCGAACATCAAGATGAGACGACTCACAGATACCACACTAAAATCCCTGTAATCAACACATCCGCCAAACACGCACACGCCAACCACATAATAACGAAATGCTTGAACTTTGGGAAATCAACGATATTAGGGTACTTGTGGTCGGATATCGATGTCCCCAGTGCTCCCGCTAAGAGTTCGTTCTGTTCGTATCATGGCGTTTTTGTGATTGTCTGGGGAGGGTACGTACCGAGGCCACCAGTGACGATTATGGCTACAACGGCAGCCGTGCGCCAGTCTCCTGTGAGTAGCCATACTCTGCGTATGAAGAATGCTTGGACCATCGCCCCTATGATTCCCTAGTGGTCCGGCGTTCAGCGAGGCGATTGGATCAAGGATGTACGTGATGTACTTACTGTCAAGATAGGGCCTACAAGACGAGCTTCAGCTTCGTAAACGCGTGGATTATTTGAACTCAGAGCTTACCACTTCCGAACACTGGAAGACGACAATTATCAGCAAGATGAATGCATCAGTAATCACCACACGCACCCCATGTTTTGTGCAGAAGATAACCGGGATGATCTGGAAGAAGCATTTTGATATCAACGGACCGACGCCACGAGTGGAAAGAACAGGCGTACCAAAATTCATGATGAGGTTCGTATACAACTCAGCAGCTAAAAATGCCGTATGAAGTAAATTGGCAATAAAAAGCAACAATATCTGAATAAATCGACGTCGTTAGTCATACTAACTAGGAGTCCAGAGTCCTCACGTACATAGATCTTGATCCATAATTTCTCCGTCCTGCACACTCCTACGTCAAGCACATTGCCTGGAAAGTAGTAGAGAGTAGAACGTACGGGTAATAGTTCACTCCCCAATGATACAACTGCACAAAAAACACTCCTAGGAAGATCGAATGGAAGAGAAACCCCAGTAGCATCGGTCCTTCGCTATACAGCCACATAATTCAACTACAGTAGGCTTCTAAAAGCTGAAAGAGAGCGTACGCGATGATAGCAGCATTCGAATGGAGAGGTCCAGCGGTGATACCCATCGTAAAAGGGAGAAGGGAGATGGAAGAGGAGTCACTAATGCGATTTGCATGTAGTGAAATGTCTCGGGTTAGTGAGATTCAGAGGGGCTATTGAAAACCCACTTCGTACAATTCACGACCCCAACGAAAACTAAAGATAGCTGGGCAACTGACTCTTCACCCGGGAAAAAGTGGGCTAAATGTTAACATGGCTATGAAGTTCAAAGGGCTTACCTGTGCTACAACGCTTGACGATCATCCCAGTAACTCAAAATCGCAAAATAATGTATGGGGGAAATCAAAAAAGTGCATTGAAGATGCGGAGACGGTGGCAGAGGACAAAAAGATAATAAAAGAGTTCTTGTAGGATAATGATACAAAATGGGGTAGCAAAAATGTTAAACATGAGAAGAGATAGTGTTTTACATCAGAGGTCAGTAGAAATTGTCCTTTATCATCAGTATCATAGTAGCAAAGACTGGTGTATCTTAAACGACATTTCCGGACGCATCGAAAGCAAAGTCGAAGATGGCTGGACCGCCAATGACGGACGAGGACATGTCGGAGCCTGTGGCGTTGACGACCATAACATAAACAGTGCCCATGAGACCAGAGGGAATGGTAGCAGAGCCGGAGTCAGAGATGTTGGCAGTCATCTGAGAGAGCCCGCTGTAGAAGACGGCAGTTGAGCCGTTGAGGGAAGAGTTGGAAGCACTGGTGAATGTGACTTCGTCTCCGGGCTTGGCTGTCGCAGGGGAGAAGGTGAGGGCGGGATATGCCTGGACGGGCAGAACTGGGTTGGACTCTGGGCAAGAGGTAATGAACGCAGCGGCAAGGGAGTAGACGCTGTTGAGATCGAGAGGAACCTAGCAGACATAATGTGTGTAAGCATGGGGCATGGCTGCGCAGAAGATTATGCGTACATCGAGAGCACCACTCCAGGGGGAACCTTTGTTGACTGCACCTCCAACCCATGCGGCGTGACGTGCCTCAGTAGAGAGAACGACGGCGGCAGCAGTTAGGTAGTCGGGTGACGTGATCAACTTGGCTGCTCCAGCATATGCAGACACACCTAATGGATGAATGGTTAGACAGAAGAAGGAAATAGGGACATATTTGAGACTTACCAACACCTTCCAAGATCTGGCTCAAGGCAGTGAATGATGGAACATCGGTGTATGGGCTATAAGATCGGTTGTTAATAGGTAACGTGTGCGAAATAAACGAGATGAGCTTACAAGCTGTAGTTGCAAGGCTGGGTGGCGTTGTCGCCCAGAGCACCAGACAGGAACTCAACGTGGGCCTTTTCGTGGTCGCCGACTTGGACGAAACGTCCACGGACCCAAGAAGGAAATCCTGCGTTGACAAAGTCGGATTCACTGAAGTTTTGAAGGGCACCAGCGTAGAAGGCGTTCTCGAGATGCTCAAGGGTGAG
This sequence comes from Chondrostereum purpureum, assembly GCA_004354395.1. Taxonomy (NCBI): domain Eukaryota; kingdom Fungi; phylum Basidiomycota; class Agaricomycetes; order Agaricales; family Cyphellaceae; genus Chondrostereum; species Chondrostereum purpureum. The sequence goes on along the minus strand of LBLO01000655.1, from coordinate 4,012 downwards.
AGCATAGTTGAGAACGGTTGTGTCTGTGATGTTGGTGGTATCATCACGAGGAAGAGGGTGAGCGGCGGCGAGAGCCAAAGAGACAAGAGCTGCAAGCGTGCTGAAAGACCTCATGTTGAAAGTATTTGAAAGTATTTTGAAAGTGGTTGTGGATGGGTTTGGGAAGGACTGAACTGAAGATATACTACCGTGAAACTAAGTTGGTTTTATACTGCTCACGCTCACGGACTACTCGGGAGAGCTTGGGTGAGCGAGAGACATTGTGGTCAGCAGCCAGCGATTTCGAGACCAACTTTCTGAGACGGACAGCAATCGACTGATCGGTCTTCTCGGCCGCTCAACAATGGGGCTACGTCATGTGTGCAGTGGCTACTGCAAAGTTCAGCACCAACACACATGCGAGTCTTATACGACTCTAAAGATTTGTACCATTTTGTAACCAACGATGTAACGCCAGTGAGAGAATAAAGGGTATATCTTGCCCACCGTACTTGAGTCAGGATATAGTGGACAAACTAAATCCAGCGCTAGTTGGATTGGAATTTCCCATGGCGTGACCATGTTGTGCAAGTCCGTTTCGAAGCATGAATCTAGCACAGAGAGGGGTCGATTGTGGTGCTGGCTGTCACCGACGRCGTCAAACAGCARCCTTCCAAAAACAGCTTACTTCCCAAAACGGATTGGTACCTCGGTGCGGATCAAAGCAGCGCCACCTCCCCGGCGAAACGATCGAGTTGAGTGGTCATCCATGACCTTCAGTTCAGCCCGCGGGACTACTTGATGCTTGGGTTTCATTGTGAAAGTCTGGTGACAAGAACATACAAGTCACATTCACGGTGGGTTATGATAGAATAAATGCGAAACTTGAGCAGAGAACTGCGGAGGATAGCGGCAAGCGTTCAAGTACTTATCGGGAGTCTCCCCCGGCCCCAGTAAATCAGGATGGGAAACATGTCCACAGATTCTACAGCTCTCTCGTCCGAAGACACCGAGAGAGTGTCGCACTCGCACATTCGTGAAGTATTTCCAACGAATCTAGAGAATTTTTTNCACCATTAGCAACAAAAGCAGTACAACAGCTTTCGATGACCTGTAGGTACGTACGATCCCGAGACAGTCTATGTCTCCTCGATCGCGAGAATTCTTAAAATAAATGTCGAACGATTATATGTTGTTGCATTAGAAATAAAATCCTTCGCGGAGGCTGTTGACAAGTTGAGGAAGTGACGTGGGTTTGGGCTTCAAATTCATGCATCAGACATGTCCAGTTTGTTGGTCAAGTATTGTCCATGCACAAGTCTGGTGAAGGTTGGTAGCTCCATCATCTTCTGGGCGATACACGCTAGGTGACCCTCCATCTCCGCATTACAAAATAAACTAGAGAGGTACTGGTGTGTATAGTGTATTGAATTGAACGTGTGCTCTTGAAGTTGTTGCACTACGCACCATGGAGGGATTCCAATGTCCATGACAGGAAGTTGGGGTATTCGAGGAATAGCAGGCATATCTTTTGCCATGCTGGCAGGGAGATATAATGTCCATGGTAAGCATTAATGAAGAGATGTTTAGTAGGGAGCCGCTGCCTGTCAATAAGACTGTAACTTTAGTCAGTGTACATAACTGTAAGAATTGCGCCGGAAGTTGGCTGAAGGATGGCGATCACGTGTAAGTGTCAACATCAAGATTGCTGGTGCGTAAAATGCAGGGTAACACATTACGCGATGGAGTGCCCTTCCTATAAGTAAACGGTCATCAAGAGTTGCAGAGGCAATGCCTCATAATGGCCGATGTATAGACATTTAGATAGACAATTAGGCGTCCCTCGCCAACGTGTGCTTGCTTACCGAGGATTTGAAGAGCTATAACCCCAGATATTTAAATAACAGCATCACAGCTTCCGACTTTTCTTCAACGCTGGCAAGTCATACTGACATTGTTTGCTTTTCTCAAATCTGACAAAGAGTTTATCTTCACAGAAATGGGGAAGAACACGCTGGCTGAACATGATGCTTTGATTCGCAAGCTTGTGGCGCGACAGAGCGACCTATCCACAGCACTCCAAAACACAGAATTATTGCTTGAAACGGCAGTATACGAGCGCAAACAGTTATTCAATCGAAGCCTCCCCATCTCCACCCTTCCATCTGAGGTCCTGTGTATTATCTATCATTTTGGTTACAGTGCGTCGTCCTCGATGAGTGACTCGTGCTGTGACGAAGGCGGAGATTGTGGCAGTGATGAACTTGGTGATGAAGCCGAAGATGGCGACCACGAAAGCACAGCGAAGTTCGAGAATGTGGTCTCAAGTGTCAGTAGGGACTGGAGGACCACAGCCATTGAGCAAGCACACTTCCTTTGGTGTCATCTCGACATAACTAGTGCCACCTCTCTTGACCAAGTGCAGCAGTATGTTTCCAGGTCAGGCGAGCTAGGCCTGGAAGTCAAAATAAACCTTCCGCAGGGGTTGATTTCCGCTTCTGTTCTAGTCATTGATTTCATGTTATTGGTGCTCTACCGATGGCGTTGTTGTTCGATAAACTTATCGGTAGAACAGGATGGCCGGCCCATGATTATGCGCCTAGCCATTCCAGGTGTCTCTGCCCCAATTCTGAAGCACCTCCACATCTCCGTAGGACATTACGGCCCCGAACGGCACGTCGTTTCTCGTGATAAAACGACGCCACAGATTTTACCCTCTTCGCGGTTGACATCCCTCCATCTGCGCGGTCTTGCTGTGCACTTCTTCCGACCTCCGTTGAACTCTATTGTAACGCTTCATCTGGAGAACACCGTCGATATTCTCATGCCCTATCAGCATCTGAAGGAACTTTTAGAAACTGCACAATGCCTTACGAATCTCTATTTTGACAGAGATATCGTTATGACAGATACAATCCCCATGGATGTGGGCTTCAATGTGGAAAAGGCAATTCGTCTACCCTTGCTTCGCTCCCTCCGTATTTCAGCAATAGCGGGGCCACCGTATCCTGCATTGTTGCTATGCATCGCAGCGCCTAACTTGGACTCGCTTTCCCTGGCGAATGCGCAGGAGGGGGACSTTGACCCATTTTTTAGCTCACCTCATGCGCACAAATTCTACAATCTCTCCTCCCTTACCTTCCATGACTTCGACCTATCGGATGGCAGCTTTCGACAACTTTTCCAATTGTTACCTGCAATATCATCTTTCACCACACTCGATCAGCCTAATCACCACCCAGAGTGCTGTCGGCGTTAATAGAAGGAGAAGCAGAATCTCATGCGGGAGTTCCATGGCCCTTGCTCAGGNTACTCACTGTACTCTTGAATTTCGACGGAGATGGTGGTTTCAAGAAATGCATACAACATCGGGGTGCCCGTGGACATCCCATTTCGAAGCTTCGTCTGATCAAAAATGAGCTGCACGAGTTGAGTGAAGAAGAAGAAACATGGTTGGAAGAAAACATTGTCGTTGAGTCACTCTCGAGTCCTGATAGATGGCCTCAGATGCTTGACGATAATGCTACGCACTGAATTGGCCGAAGTGGTTTTGTACATGTATGTATACCTGTTTTGTTATTTAGTTTACTGAAGTTGAGATGGAAAGCGTGTAAATCTGGTGTGGTCTTCAAAAGACGGTGTCCAGATTGATCCTCGAACATTATAGTATTTATACTTCCGCACAAGCACAAATGTACCCCGTATTTGGTGCCATTATATCGGCGTCGGCAATGTTATTGTCATCTGAATCGAACGCTAGCTTCAAGAAGCAGAGGGCTTCTTGGCCAAGATCCTGGAAGGGGTCGTGAATTATGTGTCGTAGATAGAGAGTTGGGGCTCTTCTTGTTCTAGTGGATCAGTCAAGGAAATGGTAAAGGTTCTGAGGAGATAAGAGGAGATAAGAGACGAAGAACAGTGGAGCAGCTAAGTGAAGACCATGCGTGACGTTTTTCTAGCAACAGTAGCAGATCTTAGGATCATCCTAAGCAGCAATCCATCGCACGCTATGGATGATTAAGGATACTGTTGGGAT
>LBLO01000654.1:0-18897 GCA_004354395.1 Chondrostereum purpureum | reverse complement strand
GGTTTTTTTTTTTTTTTTTKGTTTAATCTCTGCTGGAAACGTTGAGAGATTGTGAACGGCGTCCTTACCTTGTACTTGAGAAACAGACTCAGCTTGAGCAGCAAGCGCCATTCCGATGGCGATTGCGGCAAAGACGTTGAGTTTGATGAACTGCATGTGTAGAGCTGAGAATGGTTTGTGCTGGATATAGGAGATGAGCAGAAGTTATTACACATTTTATACTATTCCAAGGGATTATGCGAAGCGAAAAGGCTGCTTCAAGTCATTTTGGGTGGCGCTAGTACATAGGACATACCTGGACACATGCTGAAAGGTGACCACTACAACTTCCACTAAGTAAGCTAGTGTAGCTGGGGTGTTGTTGTCGTAAAATCAGACTAATTATCTTCAAACACCCTTACAACCACTAATATGCTGTGACGTTCAAGAGGTGAGCGAGATCGAATCGGCGGATATGATGGCGCTCGCGTGCGCTGTCAGAGGCCGTCAGTTTTGTGATGTTATCAGCGCGAATGACACTGTGACCGTTTGTGACCCGTGCGATGAGGGAGAGGAGACAAGGGTGCAGAACATCCTTTCAAGCAACTTTTGAGGTTGTTTGTTCTGTTTTGTGTCGCTTAGTGGTAGTTTGTACACTTGTATAGTGAAAATATAATATATTATGTGGTTAACTACTACTATTTTGAGGATGAGTCGCGGATTTCCTTGCTTAATCTTCGCGCTGCTTGAAACAGGCTAGCGTGATGGCCATATGTGATAGAATAAGATTCGGAATGTCTTCGAGATATATGTGTTCCACTGGAATGGCCATAAGCAGAAGATGCGAGCTGGTATTCATAATGGTCAGGTTCGATGGGAAAGTGAGCCAGGGTATGATGAGCTTGAACGCGTTCAGAATGGAGAGATAGATATGTTTCTGAATGCTTTATGACATTTTCGGGCGTGTTTGTAGAGGTTAGAGCGTGTTCCGAACCACGAGAAGAATCATGATTGACCGTTAGGACTAGAGACTATACATGACGGTAGTAAAGGGAAAAAANGAACAGACGCGAATATGAACGCGAAGCAGAAGAAAGCCTTGTCACGCGTCCGGTTCTTTCTGGTTCACCTGGGTCTCGTGCAGCCAAATTTTTTCTATGTACCTATTCGAGTACTGTACCCCCAGTGATCAAACAAGTATCTAGACCTATGAAAATTATACTTCTAGTCTCAATTTTACACACCGATCTCTCATTATTTTACTTTTCGAATACTTATTTCAAGTGCGAGAAAAACAGAGTGATCGCGTATGAAATCGAAGCTGATCGCATCAGACCCCTACCCCTACCCCTCCCTGTATCCGCCGATACGATCTCGCTCACCTCTTGTCTCGCACGTCTAAGTGTAGTCTCAAGAAAAAACAACTGTCTTTATTCAAACGTCTCTTAGGTTTTATTGACCATGATATACAGATGACCTAGGATCGTGACCATATGCATCCTACTTCAACTCATGTGCATTCGGTCTGAGAATGCACCATGTCAAAAGTTCAAGTCCATATGGGAAAAGGGAGATCAACATGTACAATTTGAGACGATGTCACGCACCCGGTGTAGGCGGTGTCTCTTCTAATATTACGGCGTGCAGTTCCTGCACCAAAGTATCATGTAGAGCCATCTGTCACAATAAACAACAATCAATTAAACTCAAATCCTGGACGTCTTTCCCTCATTCTTGCCTTGTCTCCTCCATCATACACCCTCAGGAATTGAGCTTTTGTCACCAACTTTTCCCCTACTTTGTTCGATGTGTTCCTCCCAGGGCCCAGCTCCTATCCTTGATCAGACTCCCCCSGGTTTCCCTTCTTTCTCTCCAAATACCTCTACACCTCGTACTCCCATCGCTACTTTCNACAGCTGGCCAATTCCGTGGTAAGGTTATCTCCTCTGAACTGTTTGAGCTCCAAAAGGCAGACTTGGGCAGAAAGTAGGTCTCTTCCTTCCTTTAGCAGGGCTTTCTAGTTGATTATTTAGATTCGGGCGAGTTGATCGTCGCCCAATAGACCCGCCGCCAGTAGTTGTCCTTCGTCTTGCAGAGGTCCTTTCGCGGAATGGTCCTGCCGGTCTAGAAGTGATGATGAACCCTATTCCCGCAGAGTATATATTTCTACCTGATAACCCATTCCGTCTGTCTTAATGCTTTGCTATACAGAAGCGTTGAACTCGACGGATTGATTTGTTCTTTGGATTTGTTCCCCGTCCCTTCTCCGGAAGGCACAGGAACACCCCCATATTATCAGACTTCTTCATCTACGGAACCCCGTTATGCGCTGGAACCGTTTGCTATCGACCCCACGGGAACGCAACCGTCTTTCGGCCTCACCTCATCACCCACCTCGTCAACTTCCCGATCCTCCAGCTCTTCTTCTGTGGACCCCATTGACATCGTTCACTACTTCAATAACTATCCCATAACGGAATCTTCGAAGAGGACAATATCTCTCACTGGAAATACTTTCGCGCAGCCAACTGTCATACCGTGGAACGGCCAGAATATGATCATGTTTGCTTTTTCGGTGAGCATGCTTTCTCTCTTCTCCTTGACAAAGCCTTTAAGCCTGTTCAGGACTTGGCTGTCCAAGAAGAGGGATGGTTYATCCTTCGCTATCGTGTTTTCGACCTGTTCTCTGAGGTGGAAGGGGCACCCAATATAGTATCGGTTCAAGGGGAATGCTATGGGGGCGCGTTCCAGATCTATTCGACGAAGAACTTTCCGGGTCTTGAGGTGTCGACTAAATTGACCAAGGTCAGATGCATTGCCCACATATCAGATCTTGAATTTGTCTCACTTGCTGGCCGCGCTACATATAGCAAATATCTAAATATGGACCTCAAGTTAACGTTCGTGAGGAGACGCAGAAACGCCGGAGATGACCGGGCACTGCACATGTTTTAGCTGCTTTATGTCTTCTACAGAAAATTGAAGTGCCATGAAACTTGACATGATAGGATATGTATCAAATACTCTTCGAAGAAATACTTGTAACTTTGAGCGTCTGCGACTGTAATAAAATTCCCGGTACCACTGTGTTCTTACAAATTGTTGTAGAGATGCGTGAACAGAAGGGCTCTTAGTTGTGTTGCTTCGACATGTGAGTCTATGTGCCAGTGTTTTAAATATACAATGCGAAGGACTCGAATTATTGAACAAGTTTCATATTTTGCAAGTACATAGCGCGGCCAAGTATCCAGGCATCTTTAGGAGCTATGTTCAACATAACGATAGAGGTATCGTTACTACTTATTGTATGCGCATCTAGATGCCTGTACCCCTTTCGTCTACAAAGCCGTGAACCTATCAATCGTCGAGGATTTGTACCTTAATCGATTTCGCATCTTTAGTTACACACGTCTGGAAGGCTTCTTGTATCTTTTCCAATGGGAAACTATGTGTGATCAATCTGTCGGCCTCACCAAGAACCGAGTTGTTGAGTAGACGGATTACGGTAGGCCAGGTTTGCTTGTATCTGAAGCTCGTTATAATACTATAGCGTTCATCAAGTCAATACACTGGGTAGATGCATAATCAAATGTGCATACTTCACTTCACGGAAACCCATAGCCATCAATGGCAATTCAACTTCAGGTTTTCCACAGCCCACTTGTAACAGAACCCCTCCGTCGACAATAGCCTTGATCTCATCAGCTTTGAAGTTGAGCGGGGGCCTTCGTACTCACATAAATCGCAGAAACAATACTACTCTGGGCGCCGGTGCATTCAAAGGCAATTTCGGGCGTACAGTCGGAACCCATGATTTCCTTAATCCTATTCGCGGTCTCAAAATGATCCCACTTCAGGTCAACCTTTACAGTGAGATTGAAACCAAGCTGTTTGGCCTGATCAAGGCGTGATTCCTCCAAGTCCGTGATRCAGATTGGGTGAGCACCTGAAGCCCGTGCGCATAGAGCAGCAGCGAGACCAATAGGTCCAGCACCACGATATAAGTACAGGCTGACCGAGAGTCGGTGCAGCACGAGCAACCGCTCCTGCAGCGACGGATAGGGGTTCGATAAGTGCACCTTGAGCATAGGTCATGCTGTCGGGTATCCTTTTCGCAAGAGTCTCAGNAAACATCCGTACGACAAGGAGACCACTCACTTGTGAAGATATCGAGCTGGATGGGAAACGTATCGAGCCATAGTTCCGTGTGATGGGGGAGTTCCACTGAATTTGACAGTAGGGCAAAGATTGTAACGACCAGATATGCATTGCTTGCACTCCCAGCAGGCGACTCCAGGNTCGATAGAGACACGATCACCTAATTTGGTCGTCTAAGGTGAGCATAACACCGTAGCGCTGACTGGTATGATGGACAAACCTTTCTGGAACCCCTTCACGTTTTCCCCGACCTCTAGAATCTCTCCAGCGGATTCGTGTCCTGTAAAGCAAATTGGAAACTGTGAGAGTAAACCAAAAATATTTACGCACCTAGAATGAGATCATGATCAACTTTGCAGTCCCCAATGCGGCCGGTCTTCCAGAAGTGAATCTATACTCATGGTAAGAGTCCTGCACGATTCCCTGGGAGTTTCTGGGTCTATTACCTCTGAGCCACAGATTCCCGTAGCTCTTACGTGTACGATGCTAGGAATAAACACTAGTTAGCATTGAACAGTTTTGACAAGGTAGCGCATCATACCAGTCGTCAGGATGACAGATAGGGTATGGAATCTCCTCCTCGTATAGCTGATGGTCTTTAGTTACCCATAAAGCAATGTTGGGTTTGTGCCCTCTCCTCCAGGTGCCATCTGTGGTAACGCCTCCTTTGGCTAGCTTGATGGCAAGCTCTGAGGGTACGGAACCTTGAATGTCACGGGAGAGTTTCCCATTGACCGGCGTTTCCTGAGCATGGAGAAGGATGGTGTTGGTGGTCATGGCTGTAAGTTTAAGAAACAAAGGGGGGATATTTTCGAACACAGGATGGTGTTTTCAATGCCCATTGCCGGAACTTCATTGGGATGTCGGATATTGTCGTCAACTTCCGCGGGAAAGCAAGGAAGTTGGCCAAACAGCAACAAACAGGGTTAGGCCTAGTCGTCACGTAAGCGCTTGGAATTCTTTGTTACCAAAAATCTCTGCCACTCTGGTTGTTAACCCGTGTACCCAATTCATGCGGCGGGACCGCATCTTTCGAAGCGACTTGAAGAATGAGAGCATCTGATTGAGATTTCGGTCCATTGGGAGTTCCCGTTTATCCGGCGCTTTGCTCGATCGACGGGTGATAGGATGTGTACAAGAGACATTGGCACTCTTGAAGCTTGAAGCTTGAAGCATCCGGATTTTTTACGGCTCTGCGCGGATTTGACTTATCCGGAAACCGTATTTATTAAACAGGCTGTCTAGTCCCTAGCTAGAGACATTTTCTTCCCTTCAACCGTCATGTCATTCAAGAACTATATCACTCTAAACAATGGAGTCAAGATGGTACGGTCCCTCCTGGAAATTTGATTATGATTGTGGACTGATACCGTAGACGCCGTCAGCCTCAAATTGGCCTCGGCACTTGGCAATCCAATCCTGGCGAGGTTGAACGTGCTGTAGAAACCGCCTTAAGAGCTGGATATAGACACATAGACGCTGCAGTCATGTAAGTGCTGATGCTTCTTCCCGAATTTGAATGATTGTCTTACTTTTTTCATGAAGTTACGGAAACCAGAATGAGGTGGGTCAACAAAAATCGGACAGCAGAGCTGGCCTTACAGGCTATGTATTTTTAGGTGGCCGAGGGAATAAGGAGGTCTGGTGTACCCAGATCTGAAATATTCGTTGTCTCTAAGCTTTGGTGAGGCGGCGATTCATGCACTCAGCAGAACAGTACAGTTGACCAATGAAACAGGAACAATTCTCATCGTCCCGAACTCGTCGAGGCTGATCTCAACAACACTCTTAAAGAACTGGGTCTTGATTATCTCGATCTTTATCTCATTCACTGGCCCGTACCATTCCAACCCGGCGCTGCACTAAGTTCCACACGAGATAGAGCAGATGCCCCAGGAGAGAAGGAGGTTGTTATTGACACTGGAGCGCCCGGCATCGTCGATACTTGGAAAGCCATGGTTGCTTTGCAACAGTCGGGCAAAGTCAAGGCCATCGGTGTGTCCAACTTCACAGTTGCACATCTAGAACTGCTGGCGAAGGCATCCGATGTTATTCCGTACGTCCTCCTATCGCTGTGAAAGTTTATCATTGACTTGTTTTAACAGTGCCGTCAACCAGATCGAAGCGCACCCACTTTTGCAACAACCTGAACTTATTGAGTATAGCAAACAAAACGGTATCCATGTCAGTGACATTCTCATGATGTGCCCATTCAAAACCTAAATATGCTAACAAGCTATCGTTTAGCTGACTGCATACAGTCCTTTGGGCCAAAATATCACCGGCCGGCCACCTGTCATTGCCCATACCATCGTCTCGGATGTAGCTAAGAAACTCAAAGCAACCCCTGCTCAAGTTCTCATTGCTTGGGGAGTTGCCCAAGGATATTCAGTCATTCCCAAATCCGTTACCCCCGAACGTATCGAGGTAAGAGGAGATTGCACAGTGTTCAATGGGTCGCTCATATGTGCATTTTAGTCCAATTTCCAACAAGTGGAGCTCGACCAGGAATCTCTGGACATAATATCTTTTCTTGTGCAAAGTGTAGGAAGAACACGATACAACATTCCCATGTTGTATAATCCTCGCTGGGACATCAATGTATTCGGTGAAGATGAGGAGAAGTCCGCATCTAGAAGTGTTTGGTAATGCGTCGAAACCTGGTAGAGGAGTATCCGTGTTTTGGTTGTTGTACCGAACGCACATAAATTTGTAGGATGTACAAAGTAGCAATTGTAACCACTCTCCTAACATTAGGAGACTGTTGTAGAGCCGGAAGCCCATGTGAGCAGCAGGTGATCGTGAAATATCCGGAAGTCGGCGTGATCGGAAGAGGATGGAAGATGCCGAATGTCCGAGGATTGCCAGATATGGGAGTTCCACTTGATCCCATATCCCCGCAATACGTCTTTCGCCAGGTACATCGTCGTCGATGGATGCTGCTCACGAACGTCCAGAAGGGAGCCCACCAAAAACGAAAGAAAGTGGTTCAGAACGACCACTGAAAAGGAAAAGAATAACACTTGCTTGTCATCGATGCCGGCGTGAGTGRCATTGAGTATCAACATCCTAACCGGAAAAATACTAATTTCCGAGGCTTACAGAAAAGAAAGGCAAATGCGATGGAACAAAGCCTGTTTGTTCAAATTGTCAGTCTGCCCAGTCAAATTGCGAATGGCCCGACCCAGAACAAGACGGAAGAAAGCACAAGAAACTGTCGGCTAACGGTCTGCTCTCTAATGCACGGGGACCGTCATCTGGCAGGAAAACTCACTCTGGTAGCTTCGAAAGAGATAACTTTGAGAGGGGTGGAAGTATACACTCAGACTATCACAACAACCATACTTATCCTCGAGCACACTCTCAATATGATTATGAGCCACAAAATCACGACAGAAACTCGCCGAACATGTACACAAACACCCACATCCAGCGACCTCACAGTCCCCCTCCAACTTTACCGCCAATCAATCCATTCTTTCATCAATCCCCTCCTACATACGCCCGACAAGAAGATCATTCAGCCCTCGACCTTCTGTTAGCAGCAGCTCTTCCGGGAAATGATACTACGACAGGAAGTCTGCCGAGAACTTCAAGTATGCTGGTCCAAAATTTGATAAATCAAGACATGAGCCACAAAAATAATCAAGCAGACTCTCGTAGTCACGACCTTCCCGAAGGACCCTATGTTCCGAAGTCACCTTCCTCTCAGAGCAAGGAGCCTCCCATCTCACATGACGACCCTTTGGTCCTGCAATACCATCGGTAAGTAACTTCACATTGCGAATAGTTCTCATCCTACACGATATTATATAGAGCTTTCGGACCAACTGCTATTCAGCCTGGGCTAGAGCAGATATCTATCGCTTTTAGGGCACCACCTCCAGGTTCCAGGGCTGCCTCTCCATCTCCGACCACGAGTACGCCTGCATCATTTTCTGGATCCGCATCCTTTTCCTTTGAACCTATCCATTATGTTGGGCCCTTCGATCCCCAAGCAAATGGATCTGGCGTCTCCTCCTTTCCTGAAGGGTTGTATGACGAAGAATCGGACATTCCACGAGCGTCCGTCCTTAACAAGCTTTTGCCGCTGTTCTTCACGAAAATGGGGAGCCATTTCCCGTTTCTTACCGAGACCCTTGTCTTGAATAGCATCGATCACGAAGATCCAGCCCAACGAGTGACCGCTCCTTTGCTGATCAACGCAATTTGTGCTTTGGCCTCAAGATTTTCCGACACCCCACTCCTGCGTTCTCAAGCTCGAGACGCTTCGCCGGCAACATATGGAATACCGTTTGCAGAGAAAGCAAAGCACTTGTTGGTTCCATTGCTCGGGTATCCCTCGTCGAGCACTGTCGCTGCTCTGCTCTTTTTAGCATACTTCTCATTCGGACTCAATAGCGAGGGTGCGTTGTGGACATACTCAGGGATGGCTCTAAGGTGGATCCAACTTCATATCTCTTTTTCTTTTTCTAAGCCTATTTCGCGATCCAGAATGGCTATTGATCTAGGATTACATCAGGTATTCCATCGAACCTACTTTTTTGAATGGGAAGACCCTGACAAAGCTATCCGACTGTAGGACATCGCATGTCGCGCAGCTCCCTTGAGCCCTATTCAGAAATACCAGGACCGGTTACTGTGGTGGGCATGCTTTACCCTTGATCGCATCCTTGCCTTTGGCACAGGACGGCCCGTGACCGTCAAAGACAAAGATATTAGAGTAAGATGGCAAGATATCACCTATTGAATTCTCCGCTTACTCCTTTATTAGGCTCCCCTTCCAACTGAGGATGATATCATCACAGTCTCACAGCATACTTCTTCCGTTGCCGCTTCACCGTTCCCGTACCTTGTCAAGATGTTCCAGCTCTACGGTGCCCTTGCAGAAGTTATCAACACCGTCGAGACCTCGTGGGTCCCTCCAGCCTCTGAGCCTCCCTCGCGGGCAGAGGAGACAGAGTCTACTGCGTCAATGCACTCTTTCGCAGAACCACGGAGTAACTTGGCAGAGATTGAAGATACAATTACAACAGTGTATAACTCCTTGCCAGATTGCATGGTTTTCAGCTCAGAAAAGTGAGTCGCTTGTTGGATTTGACCAGATCGTCTGTTGACGGCGAATGTAGTCTGCGAATACATGTATCGAATTCCGCAGGTCCCACGTTTCTGGCTTTACATTTATGGGTACGTATGAGTGAGCATCTTTAGGCTCGACATCGATGACTAAATTTATAGTCGATTGCAGTACAATTGTATTGTAATTCTTCTCTACCGGCCGCCTCTTATTCATCCGAAAGTAAATGCTGCTCGAGCTAGCCTGCAAGATCGACTGGCAGTTGTGAATAATTCATGCTTAGCTATAAGTAACATTTTGAGTTCGGCGGACCTCGTGGATCCGTTTTCTTACCTTGCATCACCTTTCGTCAATCAATGCCTGTTTGTAGCTGCTAGTGCTTGGGTTCAAGGTCACGATTGTTTGGCCTTCTTCATTATTCTCCCTATTAACTAACCTCTTCAATCATAGACTATCGCATCCGTACTGGTCGTGTTCTCCTAACGGGGTCTTCCTCGGAAAAGTCGAATAGCAAAGTAATGAATTCATCTGCCAACATCCTAGCCCAAGTCGCCATGAACAACTTCAAGCTATGTAAAAAGGCACTCAATCGCCAAGCTGCATTCTGGATGGGTGTAAAATGGATCGAAGCGGTAGTGGAAAAGTACGCGTCAACCAAGAGGAGGACAAGCCTGAAGAATGCGACCGAGGGCGTTGACACTTTTGTTTCTGGAACAGAGATGGTCGGCTTTTTGGATGCAACTCTAGGGAGCCATTCACTTACTCTTGTCATAGATGATCTTCAAAAGATTGGTCCAGCGTACGACTGGAGCTTCACCAACATCCGAATTCAGCGCTGAAGGTAAGTCCGTCCTTGTTTTCTCAAGCAACGGAATCACTCAAAAAGATCTATGTAGCGCTGGCTGCACTCTTCACGGCATTTTCAAACGGGCAAGATTCAGCATCACTCTCTCTCAGCGAGGATGATTGGGCGTTGGCATACAGCTTTGCATCTTTGACGGCTGCAAACGACAACCATGATTTGAATGCATTCTCATCAAGTTGAAAGTCCACATCTTTGTATCCATATATGTATTTCTTTCTTATCTGGTTATGTAAATTTATATTGGATAGATATATTCCCTGCAATAACGTCGTGGAGGTTGTTTTTACCTCGTAACCTACTCGAGCGCACGTTACTTTGATGATTAGTCTCAAATGAAGCAGTTGGCAGGCGAGGATGAGCRTTCTTGCGTACTCTACAATGAACAAGACAGAATCGATAGAATGGCAACCCAAAAAGAAAAGAACAATATTCACAACCTGGCATTGTTTGGGAACTTTTTGATTGCTTGCCGCACAGCGAGGTCTCCTAAAACATCTTCTGCTCCTGCGAGGATGGCATCGAAGCCAGAGGTTCGATGGAACTACAAATCAGTCAGTCCCGAACATATCTAAGGCAAAAAGTGATACTCACATTCTCTACTAATTTGCCCATCCCTGTAGTGGTTAATCCACGACCACCGAAAATCTGTGTTGCATCTGAAGAGGATAAGCACTAACAACAAACGCACAAATGACGAAATGAACCTTCGGCTGTCTCTCTACCAGTTTTAGAGATAAATTGCTTGCAAGCACCAATTGGGCCGGCCAGTTTGCTGGACATCTCATCATAACTCATCTAACAAACAAAGCAAGGTCAGAACCCCNTCCCAACGACCACGATGAGGACGTACATGGTTCATTTGGTATGTGATGGACTCCAACCAATTCTGCGCAGCTTCTACTCTCGCCATGATATTAGCTAACTTGGCTCTTATGACGGCTTGGGAGGTAAGCGGTTTGCCAAACACTACTCGTTGTGTTGACCATCTGAGATCATCCAGTAGTGTTGAGAACAGTGTGGAACAGAATCGATGAAGTCACGCACTTCAGACACTCCTCCAGTATCACTCTATGGGCACCTAAACTTGTGCAAGCGACCATCCACCGCTCGTGGTTGAAATTGGTCAAAATAACAGACATTCCAGCACCAACTTTTCCCAGTGTGTTTCCAATGGGGACGCGGACTTTGTCGAAGGTCACATATGCTGTCCCTGCAGCTGGTGAGTAGGCAGTCTTGATAGGCTTTGTCTCCACACCCTCGCTGCGCTCGATTAGAATGACCGTGAAACCAGTCTATCGAAGTGATGTTTAGTATGTGCATTATTCACAAGCCAGATAACTTACTTCTGTTTTGCATCCAGTAGTAAAGTAATCAGCAAAAGTACCGTTCGTGATCCATTTCTTCGTTCCGGTAATAACCCAAAAGTCGCCATCTCTAACAGCCGTTGTTTGTATTCCGGCCACGTCGCTGCCAGCAAAGGCTTCCGTGATAGCCAATGCAATATATTTCTTCCCGGACAGCACCTCTGGGACAACTTTGGCTTTCAGTTCCGGAGACCCATAGTTGAGGACAGGAGGTAGACCGATGACTGCGCCATTGAGCATTCCGTCTGTGAACCCACGCGTACCAAAACGCGCAAGTTCGGTATTTATGATTAGCTGTGTAAGAGAAATTAAGTATACCATAAACGCCCCCCAGAATCTACTCACCTCATGGAAATAGTCGAACTTTTCAGGCTCTACCACCCCTCCCAGGAGCGAACGGCCTTTCAGATGCTTCCCAGGCCCTAAGCGCATTGCAATAAGATTGACCTCACTGGGATGGAAGACTTGTTAGTTTGTTCTCTATATCTCAGTGGGAGAACAACGTACGCCATCTTGTCTACAACCTCTTGCGAGATCTTCTTCCCATTCTCCTCGCACTTGATCGCTTCTGGCTGAACGACCTCCATTAAGAATGTTCGGACTGCTTTCTGGAATTGTCTGTGGTTATCCGAGTAGTAAGGAGTCTTAAATCCATCTGCCAGCCAAGAAGCCTCAGCATAGGGCACTTGGGATAATGCTCCGGGCACGGGTGCTTTGATAGTCTCTTCTTCCCCACGGATTTTGCCTACTTGCAGCCGGGCGTACTGAGGTCGTAGAAGTACCTCATGACGATGGAGACCGAAGAAGACATCCGTCGCGTCATGGCCAGCTATAAGTCAATGTCAATACGAATGGAATAGACCATGACATGATGAGACAATACACTCACCTACTCCCTCGGCGTAGAGAACATTTGACCCCCCAGGATGCATATCAGCAAATCTAGAGAGGTCATAGATCTTTGAGTCGATTACTATCCACTGTTCATCGCCATCCATTGAGTCCAAAATGCATTATAGGTCTAGACAANGGAACGTACGAGGTCTCCTTCCTTGTTGTGCTGACAATGTCATATAAGCAAGTACCTATTGCTCGTTTGAAGCTCAAACACTTACTTGAGCAACATCCTCGAGCGAATACTCCTTCAGGATTTTCTCAGTCATGGTTTAGGATGTGGAAAGGTAGAACGAAGGTTCAAACCTCAAACAACAAGGGCGTCTATTCATTGATTTCACATGGCTCGGAATAAGTAGATTCCTTGGCTTTGACGTTGAGCCTCGTTGAGCTTGAACTTTCAGCCCCAGGCCCTCGGTACCTAATACCCCACATCCCCACCGGGGACCCGGTACCTGACAGAACCGGCCAATACTAGCCAATACTCTTCCAGCGATTTAACCAACTCTAACATGTTTCAGGTATCTTTAAATTACATACATACATCCAGGCAAGAAAGGCTTGTAATTATAATATAAGCGATAACTATTAAAGTAAAGGGGTGGATACGGTCAACAAGGATTTACAACTGTAAACAGTCGTCAGTATCAGTCCAGCGCGAAAAAAGGTGAGACTATACCCTGAACAAGAAACCAAGCTGCGAGGAAGGCATCAACCACTGAACTAGCATTGTAAAACACGCAAGGAGTACTCACATCTTCTGGGGTTAGACGGCCCATAGCCTAGAGTCACGATAGGTCAGAACCATCCATGCAATAAGCGGGGAAAACACCTACTGAGTCGTCCGGATTCAAGGTAGCATCAACCATAGCCGATTTCTTTTCTTGAAGTTGAACAATTCTGCTTTCAATGCTGTCTTCTACGACAAGTTTGATCGCTTTGACAGGACGGCGTTGTCCTAGACGATGAATGCGATCCATTGCCTCTGAAAGAGGACGGATACATGTAAGATACTGTGATAACATGGACTGAAAATGCACTCACGGTATTCGACCTGAGAAGAAAAAGCAGAAGACCGGTAAGGTTTTGATGAACAGAGAAAATAGGAAGCGCATACCGCTGGGTTCCACCAACTGTCCATCAGATATACACGCGAGGCCTCCGTCAAATTCAGAGCAACCCCGCCTGCCTTCAGACTGACCAAGAAGACTGTTACCTCAACGTTATTCACTAGGCATATCGAAAACCACGATTAGTTCGGCAACCGAGTGGAGCGAATGGAGAGACGCACTAAAATGCTGGATCGTTGCATCTCTAGCCTGAGGCGACATTGTCCCTTCCAGTCGACAAATCTGAGAGCATGATGAGAACGGGATCCATTAAAAGCTCAGAAATTAGAACATACGGTGAACCCAGCCTTCTGTAACCTGAAGGCAATCAGGTCGAGGAAGTTGACGAACTGACTGAAGACCAGAGATTTGGTCGTCGAGTCTTGCATTCTCAAATTACTCAACTCCTCGACTAGGGCTTCAATCTTAGTAGAAGAGCGCCAAGTATTAAGATCGAGGCGTCCAAGAATTCCCTGCCGTGCATTAGGGACATTTTCTTCTAGGTCTAACGCAGGGGCTTCCAAATCTATCGTCAATGGCAAGTGGCAAACTGGGCAAGCAGGCTAAAAATATTGTCAAATGTGTACCCTGAAAGGGTAATAATCATAGACTGACATTTTGTTCCACAGCAGTGTTGAGATACTGTTTGATACACTCTCTGTCGAAGATGTGGCGACATTTAGATTGGATGGCATCCTCAGCGATATCATTGCAGATTCTGCATACGGTTCCCTCGCCATTCTCTTCAGGTATGAATTTGGTCGCGTTTGTCTTGCTCCTGAGTACAAGGTCAGGATGACAAGCCATCTGNCGCATACGTGTAAGCCTGTCAAGGGGATAAGCTCGCTGAATGATTAAGGGTGGATGTGAAGAGACTCACAAACTGAAGATGTTAGAATAATCTAGAAAGAGACGTCAGCGAGGAGATTGTAGAAGAGAGGTCAGTCACCTACTGTTCAAGACCGTTCCCTGATCCAGATAAGTGCTAAACTGTCGTTTGGCATCCGAAAATAGTGAGAGATAGAGTTCTTTCTCTTCTGGACTGAAGTAATCCCGCCTAACGATGACGGTACGGGGAGGCAGCCCAAGATCATCTGCGCGTTGGAGCTGTGGCATTCATGAGCACAGAGGTAATTCTCACTGAATCGTGGATGCGAACCTTGGTACGCCTCAACATCATTCTGTCCAACAGTATTTTTAGTTTCTTGAAAGCAATACTTCCTGGTCCATCCATTCCATTCTTTTGAATGGGAGTCAAAATTTCGTTGTTCCAAAAACAAGTCTACGAGGTCAATTTTAACGGGTATCAACAGTTACTTTCAGTAAGAGAGACGTACATGTTGCATTGGAGTATGACCACAGTCTGGAATATACCGAATTAATCCCTGTGTATGTCGTAAATAGAGGACTCACCATCGCAAGTCCTCTTATTGGAATACTTCCAATGCAAAGACTTGCAATCACATTTCTTGCCTAGGTGACCGCTCAGAAGGGCAAAAGCAATCAGCATGGCCCAAATGAAAACGCACAGAAATAATAGGAGAATGGATCTCCGCCCAGGAATCTGACCAAACTATACAATTCACCGACCCGATTTTGCAGGGGAGTTCCTGAAAGACACCAGCGATATTTTGCGTTCAAGTCGAAGGCTGCTTTTGCTGTGTTCGTGGCACGCTCTTTGATGTTGTGAGCTTCATCCAACTACATGACAAGATCAAAAAACNAAAAAACACCATATCGCAGATAGAAGGCTTACAATGACACGATTCCACTTGATTTGGTGGAGGGGGGATTTGATTGTAATTAGCTTATCGTTACGCTTAGTGGGCTTATGTTGTCTCCGAAAACAGCTGCGATTGATAGAGGGGGTCAAGAAAGGCAGTTTCCGGATTTTCTTGATCCTTACCTCTCTAAGATTGCGTAAGTGGTCAATACCTTGAAAAAGTCATCAGCAAAGGTTCCAACATAATTAACCAGCTAAACGGATCTTACCACGTCGTATTTCTTCAGTTCCTTGATGTCGGATTCTCGAGAGTATCCATGCCATACGAGGACCTTCATGCCATCCGTATGAGCCTCGATTTCATTCCTCCATTGCATAATTGCAACAGTGGGCCTACTCTGAAGTTAGCGCAAGACTGAGACAATGCCCAAAAACGTACGCAATAACCAGGTTTGGTTTCTGCCTGTCGGAAACCAAAAGAGCGATAATTTGAATCGTTTTACCCATCCTACAAAGAATATTCAATAGTGAGTCTAATGCCGAGGGAAAGGCTAAGGCTTAGGTATGTACCCCATTTCATCCTGGAGTGAAGCTTGAGTATCTTGATAACAGCGAACATTAGGCAAAACTCACTGCAAGCATACCGCCTCCCCATATTCCCTCCTCTTGCTTCTTCATCCAATATAAGCTCTCCTTCTGGAAGGGGAGTAGCGTCAACTTGATCCCAGCGGGTTGCTCTGCTTTGGATGGAACAACGACAGGCTTCGCCTCCAAGTCTCCCCAGACGTCTCTTAGCTCAGGATGATGTTTGTGCAATGCCAAAGTTGACTTCTCCGCCTGNCCTCAGTCGGCATTAGAAGACAGATGACAGTGAGCAGAAGGAGAACTCACATAGGTCAGGCGTCGGCCTAATTCCTTCCGAAGGGCGTTTTCTTCTGCTTTGTCGGCCTTTTTGGCTATCCGTAATGCCTTCTTTTCTTCACGAATCATTTTGCGTTGCTGTGCCAKGGTCATTGTTTTTGAGGCGGATCTGACCTTGGTAGATTTTGCTTTCTTGCTCTTCGACAAGGGTACTTCGTCATCAGACGACTCGTGATTAATCATGGAGTCATCTACGTCTAGCATATTGGCTCGAGCAAGACGACGCTCAGCAGCAGCCGCACGGAGGGCAGCGGCAGATTGTCTACTCCCAGAGGCACCATTGGCGTTGGTGGAGCCTAGCGAATTGTGGATAGCAACGTTGAGCGCAAGTTCTTCGTCTGCCTCCAAATCTTCGTCGTCTTCGTCTTCACTATCAGCTATGCTCGTCTTCTTAGAAAAGCGAGAACGGCGTGCGGGTGTGGGAATGGGGRCACTTTCCTCTTCGTCATCTTCGGTATGGTCACTTGGCGCAACGTCGTCGTCCGACTCAGAAGCCACAAACTCAGAACCGCTGCTAGCCATTTCATCGGAATCGAGCATTGATTCGTTCTCATTGTACTCCAGCTCAGATCCGGAGTCGTCTGAATCTGCGGCTGAGGGGCGAACGGGCGCTTTTCCTTTGGCTTTCTTAGAGGGCGTAGGGGCCGCCACAGGAACAGGAGACTCCTGAACAAGTGACACTATAAATACGAGAATCGAGGGACCTGACCATCTGGACATACTTTATGGGTTTCCTTCCCCTTCGTGGCCTTGATCTCTATGTAAGCTCGGTTGACCACAGCTCTGCGCTTCGTGGAGGGCTTAACAGGCAGTTCTTCGTCTTCATTTTCCGAGTCTTCGTCTTCGGAGACGGCTTTCCTCTTACGGTTTCTTGCTGGAGCCTTCCTCTTGCGAGTTTTCACACCTTCCCCTCCGTCTGAAGTAATTGGGGTATCGACGACCGAATTCTGTGTGCTGAACACAGGAGAGACGTTGGTGCTTGGAGTGGAAGGCGTGCTCCTGTTGCGAGTTGAGTTGCGTGTTGCTCTGGCCATGGGGGACAAAGATGATGGTGGTATCAATTATAAAGGTCTAGGAAAAATTGCACCAACAAGTGGAAACAAAAGCTTATATTAGCGTGTCACACTGTCACGTGAGCGTTTCGAATGGCGCCAGGCCAATTTCAAATACGAAATGACCAGTCTTCAGCCGCTATATTAGATCTCCAACGTCCACGGTTCCGTTTCTTCAAGAAAGTACAATAATAGCTATTACATTTTTATGAAATATAGGAATAGGCCTTGTCCTGGTCAATACGAGTTCTCCGACGAGAACACAGAATTAAAAATGTTCGCCGCCACATCTACCCCTGCCGCCAAATTCGCCGCAGACTCGTCGTATACAGCTGTCTCCGTATTGATATTGAGATTTATCAWCATGTTGGTGACATCGGACGTCGGCTGCTGGTCATTCGACAAGAACTGATTCAAATACTGTTGTTGCAGATCCTGCTGGTTCGTGTTCTCGTCCCCACCAAAAGCATTTGATACCCCTGACACGAGCTGCAGCGTGTTTCCGAAAAGACTGCCCAGCTGCTCTGCAGTCGTCGGCTGCTGCTCCTGTTGCGAGAAGCCCTGCGCGCTCTGTTGCTGTTGTAAAGCAGTTTCTAAGAAACTCTGCTGGTAGACCGTCTGCTGCTGCTGGCAAGCTGCAAGTGCATCTGTCGTCGCTTGCGTCTGCAAATAATTCGCAGCAAACGCGTCTTGTGCTGCTTGTTGCTGTTGAACGAGCTGTTCCTGATATTGAGCTAGAAATTGTTGTTGATCGATTTGTTGCTGCTGATCGTTATAGGCCTGTTGCTGCTGCTGCTGCTGTTGTTGTTGCATTTGTTGCGCAAACATTTGATGGTCGAACGCATTCTGGGGCTGCTGCTGCTGTTGACTTTGCTGACTTTGTGGCTGGTTCTGTGCATCCAGGAGCTGCTGGTATATTGCGAGGGTGTTTTGGGTCGCTTGGGCAGTCTGCTGAGCTTGCGCCTGTTGCGCCTGCTGCAACATCTGCTGAGTCTGCGCTGCTTGCTGCGCTTGGGCTTGTTGCAACTGTCTAATCAACGCCTGGTAATCTACCCCAGATTGGAGGCCCTGTTGTTGCTGTTGCTGCTGCTGAACAGCCAGTGCACTGATAATGCTCTGATAGTCTTGCCCAGATGCAGCGGTCGCAAGATCGAATCCGTTGAGATTAATCCGGTTCGGCGCAAGAGCAATGGCGAGGGCGTTCATGAAATCGACTGAAACACCCAATATCTTGCTCAGGGAAGCGGCATTGGCCAACCTAACAGCTGCATTCCCCGTACGGCGTCCAATAACACGCCCGAGATCCATGATAGCCTGCCCTGCATTTGCTCCAGCTGCAGTAATCGACGGACGAGGTCTTTGTGGCTGGCCAACCATTGACTGGGGTCGCCCTGCATTCTGTATACTGGGAGTAGCGCTAGATGCGAGAGTTTGGAACTGGTAGACGCTTTGCGGTCGTGTTGCTGTAGTAGGTCGAACCGTTGCTGGTCCTGAAGTTTGAGCCGGGCGAATCGGCTGAGACATATTATTCTGGGGAGGGGAGAGGCTCTGAGGGTTCGATATCTGAGAAGATATCGAGGCGGGTCNTCCAAACATCGACGACGGAGAAGTTGAGGACGTCTGATTGAAACTTGGACGAGCGCCTGTCTGCTGCAGCATTTGAGGTGGTGGAGGTGGTGGTGGTAGCGGCGGAGGACTTTGCGCCTGTTGAGATACCGCATAGGGTTTCGGGGGTGGAGGCGGGGGTAAAGGCGG
>LBLO01000653.1:0-18932 GCA_004354395.1 Chondrostereum purpureum | reverse complement strand
CCCCTAAGAAAGTGCAGCTCAGCGCGGCGACTATAATTCCTATATGGATTGCTCTTTCATCTGCTGTCATCATTTACAACAACTATCTGTACAACACAAGGAACTTCAAGTACCCTGTCTTCACCGTAACATGGCATCTCACTTTTGCTGTCCGTTCCATCTCTTCAAATCAGCACTCCCAGTCCTCATATTTTCCATTCACAGGCAATTGGAACCCGCGTTCTTCAGCGTACTACCCACCTCCTGGACGGTGTTAAGGATGTCAACATGAACAAGGACATGTTCCTCAAGTCCATTCTTCCTATCGGCCTTCTCTTCAGCGGGAGTCTTATCCTCTCCAATACCGCCTACCTCTATCTTAGTGTCTCGTATATTCAGATGCTCAAGGTCAGCCATCACAACATATATGTTTCACCCAATCCYAATGTTTTCCCACCCAGGCATTTACTCCCGTTGCCATCTTGCTCATTTCCTGGACATTCCGCATCCAAGAACCCAACAAGAAGTTGGCTGTCATCGTCTTTATGATTTCCTCCGGTGTCGCCCTTGCGTCCCACGGCGAACTCAGGTTTAACCTGGTCGGTTTCTTCATCCAGGCCGCCGCGGTCGCCTTTGAGGCGTCTCGGCTTGTCATGATTCAGATTCTCCTGCACGGAATGAAGATGGATCCCCTGGTTTCGCTCCACTTCTACGCCCCTGTGTGCGCGATCATCAACCTTATTTGTCTCCCGTTCACTGAAGGCCTCGAACCGTTCTACGAGTTGTCTCGCATCGGGCCTCTCATTTTGTTGACAAATGCCTCTGTGGCGTTTTTCCTTAACGTCGCCGCAGTATTCCTTGTGGGTGTCGGAAGTGGACTGGTTTTGACTCTTGCTGGTGTTTTCAAGGTAAGAAATTCCCCGGATTGCGTGACGTTCTAACCTGTTCCTGCAGGACATTCTCCTCATCACTGGCTCTGTCCTCATTTTCGGATCGACGGTTACACCTTTGCAAGTGATCGGTATGTTTCTTTCCCTTCCCCTCCTTCTCCTTCTCTAATGTTTAACCTCAGGCTACTCAATTGCTCTCGGGGGCTTGGTCCTCTTCAAGACATCAGGGGGCAAGTAATCCATACTGCCATGGTCCCTCTTTCAACGCACGGGATAGAATTTGTTTTCTGTACAGAGCATCGTATACATATACTATCGAATAGATTTTGGATCTCTAGAGGGGAAGCTTCCTTTTCTTTGTTTCTTTAGCTTTGATTCAAACTATGAGTTTATACATAATGCATATAGATTTATTATGAATGAACCTGAGTGCGTCTCGATTATATCTTTTTGGTACATGTTCTCTGCTAGGTACTGTCAGTGTGAAGGTCTCTGAGCACAGAGCACATAGATCAGAGGAACCAACGCCGCACCCAGCTAAGTACACACTATCATTGCCATACTGAAACAGACATATATCCTCGGTATCCAAGTGACCTCATTGCAGCAGATCCTTCCAAAAATATTTAAATAAACCGAAGCAACTAAACTGGTAGCGAGCCTCGAGGCTTTCTCCTTTTCAGTGATATCTGCGGGCACGAGCATATGTATATCCAGCAGAGCTGAGGATTGGACCAATCCYTGCCCTGGTAAGTACGGGATTTTTTCGAGACGGCGGGCGTATGTACTAACACAGATCCATGATTTTATGGTCGAAAAATGGTACAGGCCAGAAATGCCTCGAATGTTTCGGTCCCGGGTGGACTTGGGTAAGAACGTTCCTCGTCGAATGGTCGCTGCACTTATCCCCAACCCCCAGTCTACTTTCCAGATTCCAAAATCAATTATCAAGACGGGTCAGAACGTTTAAATGGACTTGGATCTTTCCATGTTAGAGAGCTTATTTATATTGAAATCAATGTACAATGTGGCTGAAGGACCACGCGGATGTATCGGCACCACATACGCGTTGGCTAAACGCACATCTACGACCTTTTCTTGATTTATGGGATTGGCTGAGCGTACATAGCGAGTAAAGTCCGGTCATGTCCCCGTCTAGTTAGCCAAGAAATGGAGTGTTGAGATGAGTTCAACTTTGACACCTAGCCGAGATCTTTGTGGACTCGAAATCAAAATATGATATCTATGGGAATTTGCATTCACTGCGCTCGTCCTCGAGGACCATAATAATAAGTAGATGAATACATAACGACTTGCAGATGCAATGGTTGGGAGACACGAAGAACCAGAAGTGATACAAAACCAAGATAGATCACCAGAAAAACAGACCAAAAAGAGTGGAAGTAGTTGAAGGATAGGTAGGACACGGAATACAAAAAAAGAGTCCCTTTTGTTTCTGGAATTTTAAACCATGGCGACTTTATAGTCGCCTACGAGAGGGCCATCTCGAGTGGAAGGCTTGGAGTCGACGCCATTGCTGGATACTGTTCGGTATACCCCGTCCTCCAGGTCCATGACGGTTTCCTTCTGTGTGCGAACTTGGATTCCTCCGAGGTTACCCATGGGGACAGCGACACTATCCCCGCCATCCATAGCCCGGCTAGTGAATCGTCTAGACCTGTCCGCGCTGCGACTGGACGATGTCTGGTGGCCAGTGGTATGCACGGCACGGATGTTACGGCGCGCGTTCAGAGTCCACATCATTGAGATGGCGTACAGTTTGGGCAGCATCTGGTTGAATGCGGTGGAGATAATTCTATCTTCTCCCTTGTACACTGTTGGAAAGACATACAGTTAAGACAATGACCATGAAGGTACCAACAACACAAACTTACACTGGGAGAAGAGGAGATTAAACATGGCGCAAATTGCGGCCGGGGCCGCCGTTTGGAAGGTGAGCCGTACGAGAGCAGAGATAAGACCGACAGTTCTGAGGGGCACGTCCGTTTAGGCGAGGGAAATTTGCAGGAAAGGAGTTGGTGAAACACATACTGGGGAAGGACGTTCCTCTTCGAACGAAGCAGGAAATAAGCAGTCGTCAATGTCAACAAAACATCACCGGCTAACGAGGTGGTTAAATGAGGTACATTCGCCATATAAAATCCCTGAGAACATACCGAATACAGAGCTGAGATGGGCAGCGACTGGCGGAAACCAGCAATCGTTCAGGGTCAGCCAAGATCAGGCACAAGACGAGTGTACAATTTCCAACTTACACCAAGCACCAATATTTGGTCCGTCAGCGAGCGTGATGAAGTGGGTGGCAACGGCAATGCTCGCGAAAGCGAACGTGAAGATGACCGCCAGCGGTGCAATGACCCACCAATGTCTTGAGATGACGAAGAGCCTGTAGCAGAAGTACGCCTGGACGTAGTAACCAATAACGGCTACCATGAGCGGATTGCCAGATTGCCACCAGGTCGTGTAGTCGAGCAGTGTTGCGCCTTCAAGGTCGGTGAAATGCAGGATAAGCTGGATCCAGATTAGAGCACTAAAGTGAAAACAAAGTTGCGCAGAGGTCAGTAGAAATCCAAGAGGGGAAGGGGATACGAGCGGAGACGTACAAGGATTGTATGGACTTCAAAATTGTCAAGAGTCCCAAACCAGAGACAGCAAGTTTGATAGTAAGGACATCGTCTTTATACCAGCTGATATAATGGGAGAACTAGACGCACAGGGCCTTGTAAATTTGGTGTGGCCATACAAGCATCCCGGGGGGACAACACACCTGGCAACACAAGACGCCCTGTAGAAATATTTCGAGGTAGCATCCGACGAGCTATAGAAGATTACAATTAAGTTCTCTCCGTTGTATTTTCCCACTGGAAGAAAGGGGTACTTACCCAAGGACCTAACAAAAACTTGGCCTTGTATTCTTCCTCCGGGGTCATCATCTTTGCTCAAAGTCGGGAAGGGAGAGGGTTTGTGTGGAAGAGATGAGGGCAAAAAAGCAGGTTACAAAAAACATCCTAGGACTTTCTTTTATACCTMACAACATCTCATATTCTTCCTAAATCACACGATAGGAAATGCATCCGGGACTGTTGCCAGTAATCTTGATCTATCCGCACCCAGGGGAAGGCTGATCAGGGGTTGGCTCAAGCCAGGGTAAGTTCGTATCCCCCCTTCTATTTCATGCGTAACGACCCTGCTTCCTTCCAGGCCTCGAGAGAGGAACACTGAGGGTCTGAGATACCTTCGCGACGCGGAGGATATGTGTCGTTGTTGGGGCTTGTACTCGGATGAAGTGGCAAAAAAAAGGATCCCCAAGGCTCTAGATATTCCATGCGTGAATTCATCATAGGAGTTTCTGATCTTGGCGCTTTTAAAGAGAGGTTGTTCTATTGTCAGAAACGAGATGAATGTATAGCAGAAATATATGACTCACGATCGAGGTTTTGCTTAATCTTACACTGTATAGGGGGTCGGTGGCTTGAGGTCGTCACTCATTGAGATGTCAATCCGCGCCCCGGTGATGTATCCAACTAGGGGGATGGATTGGGACGAAGAGAGAGTCGGTGCAGCTATGAGGAAGATAAGGNCCGGATGCCCCGAAATAACAGCGGACTTCCGCATGTCGATGCTCGAAGTTCGAATACGAAAACGACTATTTACCGTCGGGTTGGAACTTGGAAGGTTGTAGATTTCGTTTAGCAATGTTAAGGATTTTAGTCGAACATTGGGAGGATAAAGTCCAAAGGGAGGAGCATACTGAATATGGAACGATAATAGACGCCTCCTCCCTTCATTTCGAGCGGAGTCTTGGAGAACTCACAGTGGTCGATTCTTGAAGATTTGCCTGTGGCGGTGCTCATATTACTTTTTACTAGTCGAGGTGGAGTGTGAAAACAATTGTAGCTCAGGAACAACGGGCTGCTCAGCGAATACAAGTCACAGAGCTGAAAGTTCTACTCAAGAAATCTGACCCCTATACTCTATAGCACGAGTCGGGGCAGTGCAGGCTAAGGAAGAGTCTGAGATGTAACCTTCAGGCATAACTTCTGGTTATGTTGAGCGTACTCGCTAAGTAAGAAGGTTGCGCAATCGTGAAACTTCCCTCATTCTCGAAGTAAACAGCAAACTCAGCCTGAGCTGAAACAAACCGAGTATGTTCCATTGTATATGAGGGCCGGATTGTCAGTTGAATATGTTCGGACCAGGCAGTAGATTGAAGTCGCCGGAATGTTCCCTGAGAGAGTGCAAGTGCGTGTCATGGGAGCACATGAGCTACGGGCAGCAAAATACCGTACATGCGTTCTGCATCAGTCCAGCAAATGACGTATGGGTATACCTTAGCCATGAGCTGCCTTGAGGCATATCTGTTTTGGAGAAGAACATGAAGAGATGTGCAACGTTGAGGTCAATATTGGAGTAGGCGCAAGCGTATCATGATACGGGCACAGGCAAGAAGGTTTATCGGACCCCAACGAGTAATAATCGTTGATGGGATAGATATCAAAGGATTTCCACGAACGGGTGGGGCAGGATCACAACCTAACCAGATGAGGGAAGTGCGGCGTCAGATCAACTACTACCAGCGATGAAGATGGATTGGCCATGGTAAACAATCAAAGTAATGAGTAGAGCAAATGGTTGTTGAAACCAGGACCATAGCTAGGGAAAAGAATACAAGACTAAGAAGGACTGTGTCAAAAAGAGGCGACGCGGGTAGGGAAGCCACGTGAGGTTGCTTTCTGGTATTTTGATTGTGGCACCCGTGATTGCAACGGATTTGCTGTGGCCGTCGTTGGCAACATCCTCCTCCTACTCGCTCATTTGACCTTTCTTGCTAGCAAGCTCAGCTGCTACTAAGAATCTGCCTGGAAATTAATTGACGGTAATAGTCTTTATTAGAAAAACCTTACAAGCTCTATTAACATACTGGCTCTCTTTGTGTTATTCCCCTTTCAGACGTAGTCGTCGTTCATGGCAGTTCTCGCATCTCACGACTGGCAGCAAATGGACATTCCTTCAAACTCCAATCCCTCTTCGCGCTCAAACGACTCTCCCAGTGGCCAACATCCCCAACAGCCGCAGCATTTTCAACAACAACAACAACCTTATCCTTATCCCGTCCAGCAGCAACAACCCCAGGGCGCTTGGACCCCATCCATATCTGCCCAGCCGTTTTATCCTTCTTTTTACCAAAATCATCCACAACAGCAGCCGTATGCACAGATTCCACAACAGGGCCCGTACTTTGACCCTGCCAATGCGCAGCTGGCTCAATGGGCGTACCAGCAGATGATGTTCAATGCTCAACAGGGGTTCCCACAGGGAGCTCCTCGCCAATCTCCCCCACAGCAGCNAAAGGAATGGGTCGACTGATTATTTCCCTCAGAATCANGATCAACCCCATGTTCAATGCCTTTCCTAGCGGTACCCCACCTCCCAACCATCATCAGCAGCAACAACAGAACGGCCAGTACGGTGGATTCCATCCCTATCGACGACCTAACCGTCAAGGTTCACATTCTACTACTGACTCTAACAACAATAACAACAATGACTGGCGCCCAAATGCAACGCCAACACCACCATATGCCCGACCAGATGCCTCTGGGTCATCAACATCCGTCAATTCCTCCAACTCCGGCGGCCGTCCCCGCACGAACAGTAACAATAGTACCAACCGTTCGCGAAACAATGGCTCTCCGTCGTCGCACTCAGGATCTTCTCGTCCACCACCCGCTACGGGACCTTCATCCTCATCATCACCAGCAAATGGCAATCCCGGTTCCTTACCTCGGATCCCTCATCAGCGCAGTTCCTCATCTTCTTCATCCAACTCTAGCAGACCTTCCGCTTCTTCTGCAGGAAATACCAACGCAACATCACCACCATCGTCAGCATCTGGCACTGGTGCGACTCCCCGGCCTGTCCGTCCATCTCCTCTATCGCAGGGAAGCACTTTCTCCGTTTCTGAGAAACGTATGTCCCGCGATGACAGCGATTTGGGCACCATGTCTGAACCACACTCAAATGTAACTGCGAGCCGGAGTGCTGGACTCAAAGGTCGTTTGCGGAGGGCCCTTGCCTTCAACCCTGCACACTCCCTGAAAGAAGATATCCCGGAAGATGATGATGTGTCCATCAAAGCAAGTGCCGTCGCTGCAGGGAAGAAGCCGATGCCCAAGGCACCAGGCTCGAGCGGTGCTGTAACAGATGACGGAGCGTCTACTGCGACTGTGCAGACCCAAAAAAAGAGAGGCCGGGCTGCTTCATTGTTCAATTCGAGGCTCAATGCTAGTACGGATAACATCTCGTTGTCTTCGACTGTTTCATCTGCCTCAGTGATGATCCGTAAACTGGGATCAATGGGGAAACTTGCGCGGCGTAACTCCTTGGCCGGTATCACGTCCTTGTTCAAGGACAAGGACAAGAAGAAGAGCAAGGAAAAGGAAAAGAGTCAGGCCAGTGAAGCCAGTGTATCTTTGGTCACTGCCGAACTGGATCGAGGAGATTGGGCCTCAGGATCGGGCACTGTAACGGGGGAAATGAACGGACTGAGTCCTGCCGCAAAGCTTGCTAGGCAGCACACTCTCAAGACCAATGCGGAGAATGCTGCCCGCGAAAAGGCCGAGGCCGAGAGAAAGGAGAGAGCTGCAGCTAAGGCCAATGGTAACCCACCTGCCGTTGCTGGCGTACCTGCTTGGGAGAGGAATACGACCACTGGGCAGGGAAGTCAATCCCCATSAAAGAGGAGGGGNTCAGGTGAACGAAGATGGGACAAGAACCTTTGTGGAGGACGACGACTCGGACTCGGATGGAGGCCATGATCAGGGTGTAGTAGGTGGAAGGGATTATGATGGTAATCATCGTTGGGATGAGGATGATTGGGATGTAGAAGGTGACGACGACGAAGATTTAACGATCCGGATTGGGCAAGAGAGGACCGGCGCAGAAGAGGAAGGGTTCGGAGACGATGTTGAACCCTGGGCGACTGATGTTCGAAGGAGCGTAGAACGAACTAAGCAACCTGCTCGAGGAATTTTGAAATGTAGGTCGTTTTCACATCTACAGCGACCCCACTAATTGCCCATCTTCCAGACGCTGCGACCTACGACCAGCAACAATTTGCGGTTCAACCCCCAACGAATCGTGTTCGTTCGAACTCGTATGATTCTCCGGCACCATCGTCGGAGCTAGGGCCACTGGCTAGGATACCCTCACCAGATCCAGACCATATAGACGGCTTACATCGTCATGGATCGCACTCTTCAGCACACGGTCAAGCGTCCTCAGGCGCGGCACCATTGCTACCACCGCTGTCCTTTGACTCTCCTTCGACGACCCCCACGCGTGCTAGCATGGACAGCCCAGAGACACCAACAGGCTCTCACCAAGGTGTCCATGCAATCTTCAACCATCCTAATCTCAACTCCTCAGCTCCTGTGCTTTCCACCTTGAATGTAGCGCCACCAACCCTGACCCATCGTTCTGCTACCGCCCCGAGCAAGAGATTGGCTTTTGCTAACAACTTGTCTGTGTATGACACGTTCTCTGCGAGCGTGTACGACCGGAGGAGTGAGCCAGCGACCTGGAGTCGGCTGACACCAGCGCTTGCACAACGTATCAAGGAGGAGCTGAATTCGTATAAGATGGAAGAAATGGAGGTGCATGCGTCAAGTCGGATCCAGTTAGTCTCTGCTCATCTGCTGTTTTGTTCTGGTACTGACTTGAGCTTCCTATAGTACTCAATTTTTTGTTTGAAGTATACGCTTGATATGACGAACGCTCTTCACAAGGTCCTGATCTACGCCGTTACGCCTTATCTGTGTTGTTTCTTTTTCTTCGTTCCGATTCTTGTCCCATGAACTAGCAAATCTTCCCCGGATCCATACACATCGCCTTCTCCCCTACTTATCCATCGATATACCCGTCAATCATGTGTATTAATTTNATTTCACGACAGCCTCAGTGCTGTCGCCATTCCGCCGCTCGCTCGTTCTCTATCTCTCATCTTCTCTCATCGACACGACGACTTGTACCCCCTTGTGTTGACAGCGCGAGGTCCCCGTATTGGTTTTGTTTATGTCTCTAACCCACTCGTTCTATAAGTAATCATCTCACCACCGGACAATCAGACGGACACTCGTTTCTCTCTCTCTTTGATCTACACACAAGCACATCCATCTCTCCCCACCCATCCATCCAAACTCAATTGCTATTTTAGCTATAACATATGCTCTTCCTTTCTGGTGTCTTCTGACACTCCTTATTGTTTTTTGTTTCCTCCTCCCTTTTCCTTTTATTATGTTTACTTTTCTTCGGGGTGGGGAGTACAGCAAACAGAGGTTGGTTGTATTCCTTCCCCTTTCAAAATTGGGAGAACCCTCTCCTTATCTTCGTTCAGGCCGTTCAGGAGGGTACATGGCTGTGTGGGTTGTTGGTAGAGTTTGGCATTAGGTGTATCATCTATTCATATCCTTTTTTCTCCTTCGCGTTTGTCCCTTTTGCCCTTATTAGAAAGCATATCCATAGTTTCTCTTGCTGTACATTGAACATACTCTTCCTTTTTATATCTTTCTACAGTAACTTATATTCATCTAAAATAAGCTGCTTTTTACGGCCTCGCACTGGTGTACTAAGTAACGATGAAATGAGATGTCCAGACTCCAGAGGGGAGGGCCTTGGGTACTACGCCACATATCTCTCTCCGTGTACACGTGACGAGTACGTGCACCTCGGGTTACGTTCGATGCGCGACGCGTTCACCGATCTTTCTCCGCTACCACCAACACGATTCTATCCAGTTCTATCAACATTTCCTTACTGCATTCATTGGTTCAGAATGTCTATTGATATACGCGACACTATGTTGGTAGTTACTGCTATCCTTTGGAACCTATTGCTAAATATCACGTAGTAATGCGGTCAAGGAGATGGTTCCCATCATTAATCCGGATGATGATTTTTNGACTATCGTAGCCGCTGAACAGAAGATTGCAGAAGCTGAAGCGAAGCGGAGACGGGAACTAGAGGAAGCGCATACGAATCTGAAAGGTACGAGATGTCTGTGTCTGCGTTTCCTGTCCTGACCTTCGTATTAGCACTTTCTAAGCTCCTTGAGGCTGCACGAATCTCTTCAACCAGACCTTCATCTGTTCCATCCGCCAAACAGCACGCGTCTAAGCTTAATGAACTGGATAGTACAAGGCTCGGATTAGCAAAGTCGATTAGTGAGGAGGAGGGCCGTTTAGCCAGTAAAGAAGCAGAATTACAGGCACTTCAGGAAGAGGCTCGCTTTCTAGAGGAATCCGATCCTGCACAGGACCATCAAAGTGAGATGGATGCTACTGCGTGAGCTCTACTTACTAGTTAGTCTCTCTCAATCACTGATCCGCTCGTCTTTAGCCTGCGATTAAAGTTATACAAGGGTCTCGGTTTTGAGCCTGTGATCGACTCGAGAACAGGAGCCTGCGCGAAGATGCTTGTCCGTAAGTGTGTCTCTGGAGCTGTTGCTGCGAGAGCTAACCTCCACTCGATCAATTAGAAGGGCAATCGGGAGATGTATTTTCAGTGGAATTCAAAGACAAGACGAAATCGGATTTTGAATATACACAGGAGCTCTGGCGACTGGCCACATCGTGAGGGTCTGTCTATTCCTTCGGTAGCAAAGCTCGAAAGATACAAAACCATGGACGACTATTTTCCTTGTCACATTCGAAACGACCACTGCCTACACCGACCGAGACCTCCGTGCTTAACACTTTTCGGTTCCAGAGCTCCCTAAACTCCACCATCTTGCGAATCCGACCTCCGAATGAGTCGCATCAGTTTAGGACGCAAGCTGGCTATTCTTGCAGATGAGAACCCCCGGACAACTCCCATTGAAGATGTTTCGTCAGGACCCAGAGTAAGACTACGTTATTTCTGATGAACCAAGTGGCCACAACAATTTATTTTCTTTTGGCGATTTGGATGGATGTGTGAGCAGCTTACTTCTGAAGATATGAACAGTTTGAAGACCCTGAGGCATTCGATCTACCTTAGGTTGAATTGAATAGCTCAATCCATTGGGATATCTCTCGGCTCGCCAAATCAAACCTTGCTGGATAGTCGCACCATGCCTTGTGCAGTTTCAAGTCGGCACGCAAAACCGGCGGTGGTAAGAGGCACTTCTCTTGCGTTCTCTGATACCAACCTGACCGGGCGAGACTCGGACTGCGTAGATCTTCCAATTGCACGCGCCGCTTCAAAATGTACTCAGAACTCGGGGCCTACATTTTTGTCCGCACTTCTGTGAAGTCGTGATTTCCAAGTCTAGGTTGCAGTGGCGCACCATCCATAAGAGCAGGCAACCCCAAAAATGAAGAGACGTACTAATACACCAATGCTATTCGGGTTTCAAGATGCATCTGGGAAAGCACATACCCGACTAACAACCGTGTGTCCGGCATCACAAAGGACATGGAATTCAAGAATGTTGACCCTGGTTACCTCGAATTCATCTCCTCGACTTACTTATATAGGCCCGATTTTCGTCCGACCCGTAGATACATGTCCTACTACTTACACTCTCTGACCCATTCTTGAAAAACAGCACCATGGGAGAATACGATCTCATCATCGGTAGTCTTGAAGTTTCCCATTCCTAGCAGCTAGAGCTGATGAACTACAGGTGTACTATTGATCGGGTTATTCTGTGAGTACTCTCTGGACTTGAAGTNGGTGTTCACTGAGCTTGTTCTCTAGTTAATACCTTTTTATTTGGTCTGGTGACCCTTCAATTCATGACATATTGGAATGCTGGTGAGTCGAACATATTTGATCCCCTCACATCGTATGAAAGTCAATATTCCAGGATTCAAGGACCCGCTCTGGATCAGGTAATTCTCTTTCAATTTCCCTGTCACTGTTGCGCATTAAGGGATTTATAGGTCCTTTGTCAACATTCTCTTCTTCCTCGACCTTTTGCATAGCTGCGTGTCAGTCGGTTGAGTACGGCTCACTTGATTGTAAGATTGATGAATGTTTTTCAGGGGCGTTTATTCGGCATGGGAAACTTGGTGAGAGCCCTGCCATTCGGGCGACGATGGAAGGCTGATTGACAATATGCCCAGCGTCACCAATTACGCTAACCCAGCTCACCTCGCCCGTGTGTCCTCTCTCATTCTTACCCATCCAGTCGTATTAATTAACCCATCGACAGATGTCAGCTGGACCATTCCTTTTACCGCTAGCTGTACTGCAGTTTCTGCAGGTTTTTGCCAGATTTTTCTGTGTCATCGGTAGTTTCCCTGTCTTGAGTTCTGCTCTGCTGTTTGTAGTACTGATTCTTGATTCAGCGTCTTGGCTCTCACCAAAAACAAAGTCATTGCCGGCTTCATTGCCCTCTTCAGCGTTGCATCAACTGTTGTCGGTGTAACATGTGGCGTAAAATCTGGCCTTCTGGGAGAGTATGTCTCAACCCTATGTCGTTTGAATTTGGCTAACTTTCAACCGCAGGGTCGCACTCCTCGGATCTATTCGACCTTGGGTTGTTTGCTGGTTAAGTTTCCAGACCGTGACGGATGTACTAATCACAGGTACGTATGCCTTCGCATCTCACAGAATTAGGCTAGACTACTGACCCAGGGCTTTAGGATCCCTCACTTACGTTTTATTGAACGCTCGAACAGGATTTCGCAAAACGGACAGCATGATTTATCGTCTTATACGTGGTGCTGTGCAAACAGGTATGTATACCCCGCAAGAGGTGCGATTGGCGAACTCACGTTGAAGTAGCTCTTTTTGCATCAATATTCGCCCTGGGGGATCTATTTTCTTTCCAGTTTGCTCCAGAGACCATGTTGTACGCTATGTTTGCATACCCAATCGGACGAATATATACGAATGTAAGAACTTCCCCTATCATCTATCCCTCGGGAGTGTTCTCAATTCCATAATAGACCCTTTTGGACACATTGAATGTACGGCGCACTTATAGGCGTTATGGCGGGACAACAACAGTTGCAGGAGGCATGGACGCGGATACTGAGGTGTGCTTTAATTCGTCTCTAACATTTGGCCTGTGAGCTCAATCCACAGCTGGTCCAGCTTCAAGGGAATACAATCCGCTTTCGTCATTCTGTAACTCAATCACACATGCTGCATTCCATTCAAGTCCAAAAAGATGTCATCACGGAGTCAACACAGCAGGACCACTCCACTGACCCTGGAGATAATAAATTCAGTGGAATTGATCCATTATATTGTACCCCAAAGTAAACTCTCAGTGCCCGCATTACTGGTTACAGCCGACAGGCTGCTCCGGTGAAATAAGTAATTGCTCCGTTTCGTAGTTTTTCACTTTAATTTGGAACTAACTGGATGGGTCTCCTTTCACAATCGGAAGGAAGTGTCGAAAAATACAATAATGGATTCCGTCTGGACCGTACACTGATACGCTGACTTCAGCCCAAGATATCTATCTAAGTCAGTTGTCAGTATTTAGGCTGGAGAACAACGATTCACGCAGGTTGCTAATATCAACACCGATAGAAGCCAACTTCTATCTGTATGCATGTACTAATGTCTATGGGGTAGTGGACGATCGCTTGCTCCTAACTAGTGAGTGATTATCCCCGCTTTGCGTGCGGTCGTTGCCTTCGCCCGGCTATGCGTCCGTGAATATGCCGCACCATAGCAAGAACTTACCGAAGGGCTAGGAGTGGAAATGTATCTCTGATATTTGTAGCATAATAGATTGGGTCCCCGAATGTACATAAACTTCTCGCAATCAACGTGCACTTAGTTCCAAGCCAAACCTCCTCCCATTCGCGCTCAATCTACTGCCAACATGAANGTTTATGTCGCATTTCTCATCTTTGCCAGCTGTGGCTCTGCAGTAATTGCCATTCCCACACCCACTGCGGCGGCAATCCTTGATAGTAACCAGCCCAACCCTGTCAGACAGATTTGTGAGTAGTATCCAATTTGCTACGAAGTCTACCGGTGATTGTAACAATGCTCTCTAGACCCTCGTCAATCTACTGGGCGTGGGGAGTTCACTAGGGAAACAAACATTCGTGATGCGTATGTGATTGCTGGTGAGTCCTTTCTTCACACAATGTTGTTGCTCCATTCCAATTCAACTTTGCTTGCACTAGCACGTCAGGCCAAACCGCAGTCTTTCAATGG
This sequence comes from Chondrostereum purpureum, assembly GCA_004354395.1. Lineage (NCBI taxonomy): Eukaryota > Fungi > Basidiomycota > Agaricomycetes > Agaricales > Cyphellaceae > Chondrostereum > Chondrostereum purpureum. The sequence continues at coordinate 4,878 of LBLO01000653.1, read as the reverse complement.
TCCGTGATATCAATTATATCCACTGTAACTCACGCTTACCTCTGTGGTCAGTTCCCATATCTGATAGAGCAAGACTACGATTCAACGCTCTCAAGGGTGTTGTGGCGATCTGATTCACATCAATTCCGTGGTGCTCGACGGTATAAAACTTACAACAGAGCTCCATACCCACTCTACGTTGCTTATATCTATGTAGTCCGGTAGTATCGTGAAAGTAGTTTGTACTGTGGCGGCATGATGGAATCATGTAATGACTCATACACCGACACCCGTTACACAGCCACGCACATTAGTTTCCCAAAATGACTTCCACGACCGATCCTACAACGCAAAGTAATTACACTCAGATCGCAAGCGAGCATGTCGCGTTTGACTGGGATGTTGATTTCGATAAGCAAATAATCACCGGATCCGCGACTCATACCCTCAAAGTTAAGGAAGACGGCGTGAACGAGGTCATGTACGTGCCTGGATTCTCGAGGAGATACATTGACTCAATATTTCCCAAGATTTGACACTGCAGATCTCGACATTAGCACAGTAGAAGTGGAGGGGAAGCCAGTCAAAGTTTGCTTGGCTTTTATCTTATCTATTATATGGTGTTGATCCGCGCACTCCCCTTAGTTGGATGTAAGAGAGAAGCATCCCATAATGGGTTCTGCTCTGCATGTTCCTCTTCTCGATGGCTTGAAAACCGGATCTACAGTGAAAGTGACGGTGTCCTATAAGACTACCCACAAATGTACGGCATTACAATGGCTTGACAAACAGTACGATCTCGTAGCTGAATCACAAGAACTTTACCGATTTGTCGTCACAGGCAAACCCAAGGGAAGAAACTTCCGTACCTGTTCAGTCAATGTCAACCCATCTACGCCAGAGCTCTAGCTCCAGTCCAGGGTACGTACTTATGTAAAATAACAATAGCCCTGCTCATTTCCTGGCCCTCATACAGACAGTCCTTCGGTTAAAATAGTACGCCTTCATTATAGTGCACCATTGTCTGGTCTAAATTGTTAATAGACATACTCGGCAAAAGTGTCCTCCGTCCTCCCCGTCTTACTCTCCGCGATCAGAGTCTCGCCTCCTTCAGAAGGTCCTGCCCACGACGGAAAGGTAGTCGGGAAAGACGTTGTTACTTACACATATGATCAGGTTTGGCTTTGCAGCTGTCCGATTCACGATGTTTGCCTAACCACCTCTTGAAAGCCGGTGCCTATTCCATCGTACCTCATCGCGATCGCTGTTGGCAATGTTGTATATCGTGCCTTTCCTCAGTACGAAGACAAACAATGGAAATCAGGTATATGGGCGGAACCTGAACTCATAGACTCGGCTTATTGGGAGTTCAGCGAAGATACAGGAAGGTGGGATGTCAGCCTTCTTAATTCTTATTATTTCGGCTCATACAAGAGCACAGATTCCTGGCCGCAGAAGAGAAAATTGTGGGTCCATACAGGTTTGGGGTGTATGACCTCCTTGTTCTCCCCCCATCCTTCCCATACGGGGGAATGGTACATTATTCTACTTTTACAAAGTGATATCCTCTAACATACAGCCTTCAGGAAAATGCATGTCTGACGTTCCTCACTCCCAGTAGGTTCACAATCTCATCAGATTGGTGTCTACATCTCATGAAAACATAGCCTTGTTAACGGGGGACAGAACCCTTGTCGATGTCGTAGCTCATGAACTCACCCACTCTTACTTTGGCAATGGTGTCACGTTTGTATTTCCTTGATCCTCTGTCCAACAAGGGAAGACTAACGTTATACACCAGTCATGCTCATGCTAGCCACTTCTGGCTTAACGAAGGGTGGACGACATGGATGGAACGCCTACTCTTGCAAGTGATTCACTCGCCACCAGAACGAGATTTCTCGTTCCTCATTGGTCGCAAAGGCCTCAAAGATGATCTGGAAATGTACATCTCCAGGCCCAAATATCAACGTCTTGTTATCGAGTTTGAGAAAGGAGAAGATCCGGATGGTACTGTGTCCTCCGTGCGCTTATGCCCTGCTCTGTACTCACCTGCCGAACAGATGCTTATAGTCGAGTACCTTACGACAAGGGAGCAAACTTGATTCTCCACATTGGTTAGCAGTTCTCGCAAGGTAGACATCATCATGACTGATCTTGTTTGGTAGAACGAACCCTTGGTGGCCTAGACATCTTTTTGCCATATGTCAAGGACTACGTGGAAACATTCATGGGAAAGAGTATCACCACAGAGCAATGGAAGACCCACTTGTACCAATACTATGAAAAACACAACCCAGAGAAAATCAAGGCACTGGATAGCATTGATTGGAATGTAAGTCTCGACAGATAGTCTGAGAAGCGCAAACCGCTGAAGCGTCGAGTCTTTTTAGGCATGGTTCTTTGGGGAAGGATTATCCCTTCCAGTGGAACCAGTATACGACCTATCCCTGGCTCAAGCATCCTACAAGTTGGCTGAGCGGTGGGACTCTTCGAGAACAGTTTCTGACGTTGCAAAACTGGACTTCAAAGCGGAGGACTTGAAGGGACTGAACTCAAACCAAATTGGTAACTACTTTATTGCCGCTCGGGTGCCACAACGCTGAATCAGACCCAGTGGTTTTCCTTGAAAAACTGCAATCCTACCCACCACTTCCTTCGTCTCATTTATTCCACATTGCCTCCGTCTATGAGTTATCTCATACGAATAACTCTGAGATTCGACTACGTTTCTACCAACTCGTCTTGGCAGACCCCGAATCTGACGCTGCGAAGCACTTTGCACCTGAAGGTGCAAGCTGGACTAACGGCGAAGAAACGGGCAGCGTAGTGGGCAGGATGAAATTCTGTCGGGATGTCTTCAGGGCGGTGTACAAAGTGGACAAGGAGCTTGCAAGGAGCAAATTCAACAAGTCAAAGGGATCTTTCCATCCAATCGCGAGGAAGTTGATTGAAAAGGTATGTGGCGAATATCCGATCCTATGAATGCAAAACCCTGACTTGTCAATCAGGACCTTGAGATCGTGTGAAATCCAAATACGTAAATAATGTAACAAGATATCTGTTCAGTTGTATATCTATCATAGGTCCAAGATGCAGTGACTCCGCTGCAATGAAATAACGCTGCACATTCAATCGCCAGTTTCAGCCCAAGGGCACATGGAAACACGGCTAACCTGCATGATCATGCCGGGGAGAAGAGCCTGAGCCGTCAAAAGCGGTATGCACAGTCGCCGAGTCCTGACTCCTGATTAAGAAATGAAAGACTGAAATAGGAGAGAAATCACAGACTTGTGCTATAAGACACNACTGCTGTGGGCAGAGTCTTTGTTTCGAAAAAAAAGGTCCAGTAATAAATGTTGCCTTTGTTGTGAACCTTTTAGCTCGTCAGAAAGGTATCGGTCCGGTCCGTCCCNGGGCGCCCCGGGACGGACCGATACCTTTTTCACTACCACAAAGGTGGCTTCCGAAGAAAACCTTTTTAATTGCACCCCTTTCGTAACACCTCAAAGGTCCCTTTCCAGGGGCAACATTCATTACACGTCCTTTTTTTCAACAAAGAAGGTTGGGCCCACAGCAGTGNTTATTGTCTTCTTTTCAGCTACTTCTCCTAATGAGGCTCCAAGATGAAACACTCATGGCATGGTGTTATGGCTTATGGAGAAGATGCTATTGTTGTAGCCTTACCAAAAGGACAAGAACCTCTCCATCATACATGCGACGTCAGGACGACGGGAATATTGCTAACAATAAGATGTATCATATTTATACGGAGACCTCGACGAAGACATGAGTAAATTCATCTTTTGTCCATGCCTCGATACTTCAAGACCATGAAGGGCAGTGCCCTTCGCCATTTGCCTTCTTTTCGCCATCTCTTTCGTCGAAAACCCGGGGAGCGTCTGCCAGAGAGAGAGACTCTGCTCGAGCACCCAGAAGCCGAGCACCCAGAAACCGAGCACCCAGAAGCCGAGTACCCAGAAGACGAGTACCCAGAAGATGAGCCTCTAGTGACAGAGGCCGAATCCCCGCTTTTCTCTCGACTTCCCAATGAGCTAATWCATTAYATCCTCGATTTGGCNGGCGGCGGACTCCCAAGAGACATGTCGAGCACTTTGCTTGGTCTCTTCGTGGGCACGTTTGCTCGTCTTGTCTCATTTTATGCCCACTATTATTGTGGAGGGCCGCCAGCAGCTCGACCATTTCCTTTCCTTTCCTTTCGATATTCCCTCTACCAGTTGGGTTTCCCCATCATGGTTCTCGAGGAGGATCTGGCTGCATCTGGATGCTTTCAGCGGCCCCACGATCACATATCACCCACGGGATTCCATGTCCCAGATTATGGAGATGTGTCCTAATCTTGTTCATCTAGCACTCCCAGGGGAGTACTTCCTCGCATTAGTGGAGACTGAGACGAACGCGCCATGGATGGAGAGCACAGAACCCCTCTCTTTATCAATTCTACCATCTTGCTATGATGGGATGGAAGAAAGCCACAGGCTTTTCGTCAAGGGAGTAGATACCTGCGGCTATCGCCATCCCATTCTACGACGCGTTACACATCTGGAACTCCATAACACTGTTGATATGCGAGAACCAGAGCTCGATATCTCTGTGTTTCCTCAGCTTACACATCTAGCCGCGCATGGACTTGAGTTCCTGCGTTCTCTTGACCAGTTGCACGAATTCCTCCAACCATCTCTTACATCAAGCAGCCTCCAGATGGTGGTTCTCGTGGCCCGCTCTACACTCCTACATGATATGATAATATGGCACATGCCTGTAGGAGAGGGAAGGGTAATGGCTTTTTGGCCGAAGCTTGAGCTGTATGACACTCGTGAACTTTGGGTAAGTGGAGATGGGTGGGATCAGCTGGATGTATGGGGACAAGCAAAGCTT
>LBLO01000652.1:0-18951 GCA_004354395.1 Chondrostereum purpureum | reverse complement strand
GCCATCATCTCGTATTGTGAGTCGGATGCCACAAAACTTGCCTAACAAAGGTTCTCAACCTCCGTTTCTTGTTCAGATTACACCTCAAGTACGTGTCAAAAATCCGCCTGGAACCCTTTGTTTACATTATTCCCAGTTCTTAGGCTCGTGGGCATTACAGATTCCGTTACACAAACCGGTATTAATGCGGGTCTCACTACGGTTTGTTCCATTTCGCAAACCCATAGATCACACTTTCTAATATATACCTCTTCAAGTGGACGTGTTTCGCTGCCCTATTTGGTCTATGGCTTACCCAACGCATCGGTCGTCGCCCACAACTTTTTGGTACCTGGCTGGTGTCCTACTTGCCAATATAGGCCTCATCGTATGTACTGCGATGTACCAGAAGACAGGAAGTAGCGGCGCTGGGATCGGCGCCGTTGTCTTTGTGTGGCTTTACAACGGGGCGTTCTTCGTGTCTTGCGGGTCGATCTTTTTCAGCTATCAAGCTGAAGTGCTTCATTACTCCATGCGGTCCAAGGGGATGATGGTGTGGACGATCACTAACAAGTGTTTAGCTGTGTTCAGCTCTTACACCAATCCAGTTGCTAGTGCGTTGTTGGGTTAAGCGATTCGGGAAAGAGATATATTGACATATTTTGACAGTGGCTAAGATTGGGTGGAAGTGGTACACGTTCTAGTGAGTAAAGCTTCAGTGTGGTGTTTCATGCCTGACCCTTTCGTTTAGCACTGCAATGATTGTGGTCTCTGGCATCCTGATGTTCTTCTTCATCGTTGAAACGAAGGGCCATACGTTGGAGGAGTAAGTTGACATACTCTGGGAATATCGACGTACTGACCGTCTGCTAAGGATTGGAGAACTGTTCGACGGCCGGCCTCTCCAAGCTACAGTCAATCCTGATCTCGCGGTTATGGAATACAAAGGGAAGGATGTTGACGCCAGTATCACTATTTCAGCGGTAAACGATGAGGAGAAGTCATTGGAACAGTAGACACCCCCTTCCTTTTCTTTATATTAGATGTCTTTTGCGTCATACAATCACCTTTCTTAACGGCCCCGTGTTTTTTAGACATAACCTTAAGGTGTGTGTATCAACCAACGAAAAGTTGAATATATCAAACTCAATGAGTCAAACATAGCTGAAAACTATACATCCCTCCATCATGATCCTACTTGACTCGCTTTCTACGCCCCTAAACCAAACATTTCCAAGGCATTCCCACCACGCACGCCGCTCTTTTCATCTGTCCCCCATCCCCGAACGCTATCGATGGCATCCAGATTCTCAACCACACTCTTCCACTTGTCCGTATCCTTGAGAGGAGGGAAGAAAGGATGATCTGTACCAAACAACATCCTTTTGCTTCCTAACGTCCTATCTGCTACCACCGAGGCTGTATTCCCTGTCTCGTAGCGAGCTGACCTCGATACAACGTCACTGACGAAGCCAAGTTCTTCGGCCCATAACACACTGCATCGAAATACAACTTGCCCAAGTAGAACCGTGCATCGTGCTTCAGACGCGAGGCAACGACAGGATCGTGGTCTATGCACGATGCGAGACGAGACGAGAGCTGTGGAAGTGCGCCACCAGAGTGAGCCAGGAGGATACGGAGAGATGGGAATCGGTCGAATGTGCCCGCGAGAATCAGACGGCTGATTGCCTGTATGGAAATGTCAAAACAAACCGTTGCAGAAAGAGTTATTCCACTGACCGTCGTTGTTTCGAAGGGGAATCCTAAAGCTAGGGGGAGTACATGTCCGTTGTCCTTCCCTCCCCATGCGCTACTGTCGACGCCATAGTGCGGATGGAGGAAGTATGACCAGGTCAGCGGATTCAATGGCGGCCCATATAGGGTCCAAATCTTCGTCGTCCAGTCCTTCACCGAGCCCCTTCGTACCCATAATCAACCCCTTGAGATGAGGGGCTTCGGCAATCTGCTTCACAGCGTCGAGAACGGCTTCAATCGCTATGCCAGGAACCAACGGGAGAAGGCCCATGCCATAAAGCCTCTTTAGTGGGGTATCGGAGAACGATGGGCTTGTCGAACAGTATTCCTCCAGATCCTCGTTCAGACCCTTCGCAAGCTCCTGGGCATCTGCAGGGGACAGAAAATCGAGCCATGGATTTGCTGTACTAGAACAGGGTCAATGGCGCGCCAGAGGGGGGCAGTCGAATACACACCTGACGACAGATATGTCTATGCCATGTAGATCCATGAACTTGAGTTTTTCCTCGCGATCCCAGTACTGAGGACCAACAGGCCTTCCCCCACTCGGTTCATTCTCCAAGATCAGCAGTCGCTCCTCGCTATTCTCATTTACCAGAATCTTTGGTGCTGTGGAACGTGATCGGAGCCAGCTGGCGTATCTAGGCAGATACAAATGTGTATGGATGTCGACCAGCGGGTTGGGTGTGGACATTGGTAACTGGGAATAGGATAGAGGTAAGACTCGCAGTGATCGACATAGTCCTTATCTGGAGTTGCAACGGGTACGATACCGCGGACCCTTCCGTCTTCTTCCCGACACCCACTATCATCGCAAGTCAGGCGCCTTCACATCTATCTCTTTACCTATCTGAAGGCTGCATAATTGTTAACCCCTCAATGAATCACCCCCGTACGCGGAGCTCCAGTCCATGTTGAGATATGAGAAGTCAAGGAGCCGGATGTCGTGAGATTGAGCTATCTCAACCTACAGCTCTCATTAACCCCCCGGAATGTCCTTCAAAGCAGCGCTAGAAGCAGGGGAAGAGGTTCCAGAGTCATGGTCGTCATACATGAGTGTCGTCTACGGCGGTCGAAAGCCCCCGTCCATATCATCCTACGACCCAGACAAGCTCGAAGCCAAAGCGCGGGAGGTGACTAAACATATGGAATGTACGAGCATCCGTTGTTCCTAACCAATTCTGAGGTTCTCAATTTCTATCCTAGCTGCGTTTCTCTACGTGTTTGGAGGTGCAGGTTCCTGTTCGACAGATCTTGCAAATAGAAAGGCTTTCGAACGATSGAGCTTTGTTCCAAAGATGCTGGTCGACGCATCAGACCGGAACCTAGAAGTGAATACACATAACTCTCCATTTCGTTCAAATCTGACTAGCTCTAGACCACTCTGTTTGGTGTCAAGTACAAGTCCCCTCTGCTGCTTGCTCCCATTGGTGTCCATGGGATCTTACACGAACAGGGCGAGCTAGCGACGGCTCGAGGCGCAGCCAACGCTGGTGTTCCCTACATCATGAGCACCGCTAGTACGCGGTCTATTGAGGATTGTGCAGAGGCCAACGGAGATGGACAACGCTGGTATCAACTCTACTGGTACGTCCTACCATATCCTCACAACACACCTTTTAACACCAATCTAGGCCTCGTTCTGAGGAGATTACACTCTCCCTCTTAGGACGCGCAAAGAAATCTGGGTATACCGCTTGCATTGTCACATTAGATACGATGTGCATGGGATGGCGGCCCTACGATCTCGATACAGCCTATCTACCATTCATGCACGGTATCGGTATTCAGGTGGGAACCTCAGATCCAGCATTCATGAAATCCCAAAACCTCCAGCCCCGCCCCGACGAACGCGTTCCCTTCCCATTCGATCCTGCCGCATGTGACGCCAAACGGGCGCAAGGCGACGAACATGAGATTCAAATGAAGATGTTAGGCAGGAATTGGTCTCGGGAGATTCATTCTGGACTGTTCCGGACGTGGGACGAGTTGGCGTTTGTGAGGAAGAATTGGGAGGGCCCGTTGATTTTGAAAGGCATTCTTCATCTGGACGATGCACTGAAAGCGATGGAGGTTGGATGCGATGGGATTGTGGTGTCAAATCATGGTAACGCATCCGTGACAAATCCAGGTTATTTAGCTTACATGTGTGCATCGTTAGGTGGTCGTCAGGTCGACGGAAGCATCGCTTCTCTCATCGCGCTGGAGAAGATAACCGCTGACCCGCGTATCAAGAAGGCGCAAGAGGATGGAAAGTTCACCATCCTTTTCGATTCTGGGATTCGTCGTGGTGCAGACATCATCAAGGCAATTGCTTTGGGTGCCCAAGCCGTTCTACGTACGTTCTATTACTTGCATCTACCTTGTTTCGCTGACATGACTGCAGTGGGACGACCGTACATGTACGGTCTGGCAATCAGTGGTGCGCAGGGGGTTGAAGAAGTTGTCAGAGGAATCTTGTGTGAGGCCGAGATCACGCTAGGGTTAAGTGGATTTAGCAGTATAGATGAAATTTGGGGAAAGAGGGAGTCAGTTCTGGTGAAGAATGAGCTCGGCTTGTACTCTTAGAAATCTTTGAACAATCTAATGCCTTGGAGAACCAAACCTATCCCAATGCTACACTTTCCACTAGAGACTTTTCTTCCTTAGTAAAAATTATCAGTAATTATATATAGCTGTAGAGTTTTACAAACACTATGTGCTATCAAATTTGTCACCCTTGTTGTTTCTTAGGATAGACTTTGAATACTGAATCCCTATTGAATGGTTTCTATAATAGGAGGAATTTCCTAAACGAGACTGCGATCACATTCCACGTGATCAATGGTTGCATGCCAATATTTCGATATTTCAACTTGAAATTATGCCAGGATGGCGAAGCATTTCCCCCTAAACATAACCATAATAGAAGAAATTTGGCAGGATACTGGTTTCGAGTCTAGGAAAGAGTGGAAAAGTGTAAATTTCACCCATATCATTATCAGCTCGTGGTATCCCACGCTCGTCGTCGCTCAGCCAGGCGTTCATCTCTGGATAACAAAAAACATTCTTGTAATTCTCAAGTTTATTATGATGCTCCCGCTAGGGCATACGTGAAACTACGAGGAAGAGCTCAAATTCGATCCGACTTTGTGCAACAACTTCACGTCTCATGATGTCCCACTGTGTGAGTATGCACGAGCGAACTCGAGTCTCAATTCCAGACATTTAAAAANCCATCTGAGGTGAACAAGATTACGCCCAGCCAAGAGATATTCGTACCGTAACCTGTAGGCCTTGGTCTACCTTGGTCAAGGCGTGTCATGCATCTAGAACTTCCACTACTTATACTAATCCCTTCGATTCCATCCAAATAGGCGTCATTGCCTGCGACACAACATTTCCAGCGCCCTCGAGATCCTGCCTCAGCTTCTCGTCAATGACAGTGGCAAGTATTCTCCTTGAGCTCCATCGATCTGGGTGGAACGCGCGATGTGTTCTCTGAACCAGATCTTTGTATTCTTGGATGGTCGTCAACAACGCAAGCCTTTGAAAAAATAGCTCGACATTCTTCCAGTCAAGGGATCCGATGTTCAATGGCTGCGATGGGGCTTGCAGTGTCGGCCACGGAACAGACGCAGCGATTAACGGTTTTGACTTTGTAAAGGAAGTTTGCTCAAAGACGGAGAGCAACCGGCGGAAGTAGGACAGTGCTCTTTGCATTGTCCACGGAAGCGCACAGCCAGAGGAATCACGTATCCATCGTGTCATCCTGTTTTTCTCTCGTTGGGTGGACTCCTTCCACTCCCTAGCCTCTTTCTCAGCTTCCGCCCGTCGACGCTTCTCTTCCTCGAGCTCGTTCCTCTCTTTTTCTTTGCGTTCAAGCTCCTCCCGTTCCTCTCTTTCCCTTTCTGCAGCTTCGCGTCTAAGCCGCTCCTCCACCTCCTTGCGCCTCTTCTCCCGTTCCTCTTTCTCTAATTGTTGGATCTTTCTTTTCGACTTTTCGAGTTCCTCCGCACGTTGACGAGCTTCTTCCTCTTTCTCCTTTCTCCTTCGTTCCTCGGCCCACACGGGACGGTCCTTTTCGAGTTCAAGGATTTTTCTTCGGGACTCAGAAACGTCCAGAGCACGGGAAAGATCTTGGATTTTTGCTTCCGAGCTTTTCCTCAACGCCTCAACTTCCTGAGAAAGTTTCCGATTCTCTTCAGTGAGCCTGTTGTTCTCGAGGAACATATATTCCTGAGTCAAGTCAAGGCCTCGGAGTCTATCGACTTCCTTCTGCAAGCGGATGACCTCCTCCTTTACATCCTGGTACCCTTGGTCGAAGGTACTTGGATCAGAAGCGCCCGTGGAAGCATCGGCTTCAAACGCACTGCTGGCTTCGGTCTGCTAAGGAAAGAATTAGCAGCCAGATCTACTGGATAAGAATCTTAATACGCACGGGTTCTGAACCAGCCTCTTCGACAACAGGGTCACCAGTACCCTCAGCAGGGGGGGTTACACGCGTGTGAAATCCGCGACGGATCTCTCGATAATATACTTTCAATCGCTGTGCTTGTCCTGGAGGTTGGGTCTCATTCATTGTATCGATGGCATGTTTCGCTGTTCACATGTTAGTCTTGCGTATGCAAAAAAAAAAACAAGGTGGAAATTTGTACCATCCTCTGGCGTCGAGAAAGTGATGAAAGCATGCTTGGCGTTTCTGCCTGACGGACCCATCTCAATCCTTCCATGGGCATATCACAGTGAGAATACTACGATGAATAGATTTTAGAATCTTACCAGATTTCCTAGAGCAACATTCAGTACGGAAGACGTTACGCTAGTGTCCAGTGCATACCTTGGGGAACCATGCATGAATTTGTGTCTCATTCTGCGTCGAAAGGTTCTAATCATCATTTTAGATATCTCCTAATTAGTGAGCTTGCAAACATGTTCTTACCCCGCAGTAAATCACCAAAGGATCGTAAGTCTGCAGCGCATAACCTGGCAAGGTATTCGCTACGATCCGCTCCGCCACCTCTGCACCTTTGTCAGACCAGAACTGGACCTGGAATCCAATTCTGCCCTCGAATTTCAGGGAGAATATTGGACCCGCAGGCCTCAGTGTCTCATACACTCTCCTGATTCTCATGGATTCAGTGTTCTCTCCAAGGGACGGCAATTTCTTCAGATATTGCGGACAAACATCCATTGGAGTGGACATTGGACTGATCACATCTGGAGGGTTAAGTAGTAGGTTAAGTCGAGTGTTGTAAGCAGAATCAAGGATAGGGCTGTTCTGTAAGATGACGAAAGCCTTTTCAGCTGTAACAACTTTTAAGTGATCTCCTTTGACGAATAACATCGGAATATACCATTAGCTAAAGTGGAAAAATCCAGCCTCGCAAACATAGCACGAGTTTCTCCATTCTCTGGGTTCCTGGAATCCTTCCGAAAAGCAACTTGGACATTCTTGAAGTCTCGAACGACACCAACAATATGCTGCAGAGTCACCCCAATGGGTNAGGACGTTGGTGAACAAAGTAGGTTTTTTCAAGAGCGGGTGTGCTGGTTTGTAACTTGGTGGGCCTTTCATCTTGTTCTGCATCTTTCTGGGACGAAATTAAAAGATATCGGACAAGATGAAAGTAAAGGTCAACCGTTACATTAGCGCCCACCAAGACCTAAAAAATGGAAGACTTCTTCTACTCCCACGCTGTTCAGGCGCCTATTACTTACTTGTCATTCAGAATGTTACCGTACAAGCCTTATTTGGGTGGCGCTTGATTCACCAGTGAATCGTACAAATTAGAGATGCGGCAGTACAGCATAAGGATCTTTACCCCAAATCAGAGGAGTCCGCTCAAAATAGGAGGACGGCTTCATTCATAGACTGGTAATCCTAACATTAGCAATCACCCAATGAATTTGGCAGGAAAGTATTGGGAAAGCGGTGGCGATATTGCAATTTATTTGAGGAGGACAAACACAGATGCACCACAGATAAATGCGCTTCATAGAGGTTGAAAGACTGTACTGTCGGGGTACTAATAAGTCTCTTGCCTCGAAACATCCCGGCGTCCTTGGTGAGCTGATATACCTAGGAGATTAACCGATATTAGCATTCTGTGGTTGAAGTTTGGGCTCAGGAAGATTTTAGCTAAATTTACGCCACTAGGGATACCATGGCCCATGAGCAGAATTCCAAGTTGGAGCATGATCCTAAGTACATAAAGTAGAAGAATGGAAGGTCCACAACTTGTCGAATTTGATTGGAAGAGGGCAGCATGTGCACGTGAGATGTTTGATGCATACCGTCGCTACGCCGCTCCTTTCGATTCCGTCCAAATTGGTGTCATGGCCTGAGAGACAGTATTTCCAGCAGTCTCTATTTCCTTCCGTAATGTCTCGCTCATGACTGTCGGAAGTATCCCCCTCGACCTCCACCGGTCCGGATGGAATGCTCGATGTGAGCGTTGAACCAAATCCCTGTATTCTTCCAGAGATGAGAATGGCCTTGTCTCTCGGAAGAACATTTCGACGCTGCTCCAATCGAGAGAAGAGAGTTTTACTGATTCGGATGGGGACTGTAACGTTGGCCAGGGCACAGACGCAGTGATTAATGGTTTGGACTTGGAGAACGATGCTTTCTCAAATTCTTCCAGGAGAGCACGGAAGTATGATAGGGCTTTCTCAGTCGTCCATGGCCAGGAGAAACCAGAAACGCTGCGTGTCCAACGAACCATCCTATTCCCCTCATTTACGGTCGCTCTTTCCCAGTCGCGGGCTATTTTCTCAGCTTCCAAGCGTTTCCTTTCCACTTCCTCTTTCCTCTTCTTCTCCTTCTCCCTTCTCAGCGCTTCTTCCTGCCTACGCCTTTCCCTTTCTATGATTTCGCGCTGCAGCTTCTCTTCCGCCTCTTTACGTTTTTTCTCCCGTTCCTCTTCCTCCATCTGCCTCATCCTTTTGCGAGCACTCTCTAGCTCTTCTTCACGTCTTTTCTTCGCTTCTTCTTCCTCGCGTTTCCTCTTTGCCTCTTCCCATATAGGTCGATCAACCTCGAGTTCAAGGATCTTCCTTCGCGACTCCGACACCTCCAGCGCTCTCGACAATATCTCAATCCTGGCCTTGGATTGAGTAGCTTCATCTTGAGATTCGTTCAAATCCCTGCGACAAGCCAACAATTCCTTCTCAACTCCTTTGAAGCGCAGCATCTCTACTCCAGCCTTCCGTTGGAGCTCCTGCGCTTGCTCCGTCGACTTCTGCACTTGCTCCGCTGACTTCTGCATAGTGTTCTGGAGATCTGCTATCACCTTACAGAACACCGACACCTCTGTCCTCCCTCGCTCGAGTTCTGCAACATCAGCGTCGATCTTCTGCAGAAGCTTCTTGTTTTCCGCACGGAGCCGTTCCTTCTCGCTCTGCAGGGCTTTCAATTCGAGCATGGAATCGAGACTCTGGAGACGGTAAACCTCTGCCTGTAAGCGCTTGGCCTCCTCTCTCCATGTCTGATCCCATTGATCAGGTAGACTCGTGCCATTATTGCTGGATGATGGGTCTTGAGGCTCGACAGCAGGCTCAACAGAGGGGTCTTCCGACTTGGCTGTAACTTCAGGCTCGACAGTCGGCGGGTCGTGCGGTGCAGGGTGAGGCGCAGCCTACGCAGTGAATAGTTGTTCAGGCATGTCAACGACCGTACAACTTGAACCTACTTCAGTTGGCTCCTCCTTTAATTCTTCTTGGACCTCCTCAACCTCTGTTTTCTGGGGAGCGCTGGCTTGTTTCATGTGACGAGCGGTATCCCTATACCTCACCCTAACTGATCTTGAAAANCCAGGTGGGCGTGTTCCGTCCATCGTTTCCATAGCACATTCAGCTACTCTGTGCATCAGTCACACCCTAAGATAGATGCAGTTCACAACTCACCCTCTTCCCGAGTCAAGAAGGTCACGAATGCAAAACCGCTGCCTTGACTATGCACGTCCACGCTAGATAACACAACGAATAAGAACGGGTCCTGGATTTCCTCGGGTAAACACAGCCCAACAACTCACTTGACGGCCTGTTCATTTACAGTCAGAACGACAGGATAGACGTAGCGTATACCAAAATGCATACCTGTGGGAAGAGCTTTCGAATGGTTTCCTCGGATGCTTGAAAATGCTGTGAGAGTGTTCGTCAGAGATTTAACTTCGACTTCTACACCACATCCCCGCCACTTACCCCACAGTATATAGCCAGAGGGTGATATGTCTGTAGCACGAAATCTGGAAATGTCTTCCCCACAATCACTTCGGCCGCTCTGGCGTCTTCATCAGACCAAAATTGAACGCGATATCCCAACACAGGATGGGACTTGAGAAAGAATATCGGGCCAGCGGCTCTCAAAGCATCATAGAGTATTGAGAGCTTTATGTCCTCCTTTCTTTGCGACTGATGTTTCAAATACTGGGGGTATACATCTGGACGAGTAAGAGGACACCTCTCGTGTGGAGGTTCTAATCGTAGGTGCACTTTTACTTGGGATAATCCTGGCATGGGATAGTCCTGAATTATCACCAGAGCCTTTTCAGCTACAGCCAGTATCGTGTTAGTGAGGCATAACAGTATGGGGATTGACATACCTGTAGCCACTGCAGAAAAATCAATTCTAGCAAAGAATCTCTGAGCTACCACATCCCGTCCACGACCAGATCTACTTGACTGGGTACGTAACGCGACCCGGGCATCTCGAAACTCTTTAAATATTGCAGCTATCTCTAGCTGCTTTATCTCGGGTGGCAAGAACTCCGTAAATAACACCGGACGCTTCAAAGACGGATGGGGCTTATAACGTTNTGTTGAAGATGAAGAGGACATGCTGCCGGCCAAAAGGCTCTGGAATAAGATAGACTAGGGCGAACGGTAGTGAAAGTCAAAAGGGAAGAAACCTCACATACAATCAAGCAAGACAGAACAAGTGTGTATGACATTGACAAGCTTCTACTCCCACGCACTTGAATGAGGCGCCTGTGCTAAATAAGCGCCCATAGCACTGTTTTGACCAGCTGACTTATAATCAGGCATTTTACTTTGCATGGAATACTAAAAACATGTGCTGTAGATTAACATACTCAGTGGCAGTGGAGAATTTTGGCCGGAGGAAGCTATGAGCACGGTAACGTGACCAGGTAATTATCAATTTCACGTCGCGACAATACCGCCACGACTCCGAGAGATCGTCATAGATCATATGAAAAGTTTATGGGAGCTTTAGATTGTCTATTTCCTTATTTTCAAAATAGAATGTAACGAGAGACAAGAGTTAGACTGTGATGGTGGGTAGAAATGAACGGAATAGAGAAGCAAGCATGTAAACCTCCTCCATCAGTAATTCGGTGATTTGCTGGTTTGAGCTTTTTTGGACTTTTTTCGGCTTGTTCCAGCCAAAAAAGCCGGAAAAGTGGGCCAGTCACAAGCGTCTCCAGCAGGGTCAAATATCTCGACCAGGAGCTCGAAATGATTCAATTATTGCACTAACCAGCTAACAAGTTCCTGATTTCCTGCAAGCTCACAAGCACCAAGTTGCCATAAAAGTAGACATTAGAATAGATACTATGTGCTAAACAAATGTAATTAATTCTCATTCTCTCCAGTACTACTATCCTCGCCTCCAGTACCCTCCTGTGTGTCCTCATTATCTGCCATACTATCCTCCTCTCTGTTCCCCTCCTTGGTGGCGTCTTCATCAGGTGGGGGTGGGCTGCTCTCTTGGTAAAGATTTCGTCGAGATTTCTCAAGGGATGGGATAGCAACTGGTTTGATGTGTTCTTGCTTCACCGCCTTCTCATGGGACCCCACTCCCGCAGCCGAGAGAATGCGAGTCCAACGACGATCGCTGAAATTTTCCATATTCTCAATGTAATCGGTGACGGTGGAACCAAATATATCGGACGAAAAGATACCAACGGGTTCGGCAATACCAGTATTTTTGTACATGCAGAATGCTCGTTCGACCTGGTTTGTCATGAATTATGCAACAAAAACATTCGTGAACGGAAGGAACACTCACCGCAGCTGCTACGAGCCCAACTAACCCAACCGGCCGCCCAAAATCTACCACAGATCTGTCCAAATCCTTAACAAAGGGTTTTAACGTCTTGATAATGAAGTCGGATTCAAACAGGTCTTTCCCACGCTACTAAAAGGTCAGAAACCTGATATGAAAGATATGACAATAGACTTACAATGTATCCATCTTCGTCCTCCTGCAGGTTTGAATCTTGAGGAGCTGGTGTCTTGAAGAGTGCAGGCCCATTTGGCCGTAGAGCCCATAGAGCGTACGCCTGGATCTGTTGTGCAGAGAAACCCTTCTCTGTAAAGAACGACTTTACCACATCAACAGCTTCTTTTGCAATTGCAGCTCGTTTGTCATTCAGGCGATCATATGCCTATTTTATCAGTTAGCGGGTAATGCTTAAAGTAGATACAGAGAGTGAATATAGTACCTTCCCATAGAACGGTGACTTGAATGTGAGTTTAAATCCTTCATGGTGACCATCGTAAACTGCACAGAACACATCTTGCAAGGTATCCAATAACTTCATTGATTTTGTGAAGTCTTTAAATGGCCGCTTTGATGAATAGAGCTTAGCGTAGAGTGTCGGGAGGAAATGGGTCTTCCAGCGCGCTTCAGCAAATGCCGGAAAGTTCTCGTTACCACCCTGCATGGCCGACTCTGCTGTCAATTCTTTCTTTAGTTTCTTGCCGGTAGGTTGGGATTTTTTGTCGATCGAAGAGGTTGGTGATGCATTTTTTTTCTTTGATGTCGCAGGTGTGGGTTGTGGGATGTTTGCCGCCTTCTTGGTTTTCCGTGTCGCTTTCTTGAGAGGTATGGGAGCTAGATCACCATCCTCTGGACCTGAGGATTCAACAATAGCAACAGACTACAAAAAATTAGAGTCCTCTACATGGGTAGGAGAAATAGTTCACGCACCGTGTTCTCCCGGAATCCCTGTTTGACCTCTGGTCTTGTCCCATCAGCATCTTCGTCATCCAACCCTCCCAGAAGTACTTCTGCCTCCTCCGTTTGAGCTTGTTTCTTGGTCACCTTTGCAGGCGTCTTTACGATTGTAGCAGTCCGCCAGTTCTTGTTGAGTCCAGATGGTAGTGATGGCTTCTTTTTGACTACCTCAACATCAGATCCTGACCGTTTGTTCGGTACAGTTCTACCATAAATGAGGTAAGTCTGCCGAACAGGCTACTCAATGGCACATGTATACTTACGGGCTTGCGTCTTCCATACCATCATTGACTTTTCTCTTCTCTCCACGACGTCTCTCTTTCAGAGTCTCTATAGCCTGACGGATCTCCCCTCTTGCTGGTTTCTTCATCCTCTGAGGAGACAAATAAGTTTCAAACAGCTAAGGTCAAGTCAACAAATGTATACCTTCGAAGTCGTTGGAGCTTCAATGGACTCTTCGCCATCCTGAATATTATCCACAGTGATATCCTGACTCTGATTGTCAGATTCGGCAACTTCAAGCTCCACATCGGAGAGGTGGTCCACCCGGTTTGCTACCTCTTTCAGCATCTCCTCTTCCTCTTGTAACTCAAAAGCGGCCAAACGTTCCTGAGCTTCAAGCAGTGCTTGGGCAGCCTTCTCTCGTTGGGCAATGCGATGGGCCTTTTCTGCCTGAACCTCTTCTGAGGAACGTTTCTGGCGTGCAGAATCGATGCCCAGACGGCCTTCAGGCGGTCTTGCATCACGGTTTGGAAGTGAACGTGTTGGGATGGCAGGTGCTCTGTTTCCACGCTTGGCCTTTGCTGATGTAGGTGGTAATGTTGTGGTGTCAGACGGTGATCCTTCCACTGGTTTCCGAGATTTCTTTAATGCAGGTTTGGCTGTGCCGTCTGCGGAGACAACTGTACTTGTACGTTTTCTGCCACTTTGTCTTTTGGCTGGTTGTGTTTCAACGTGTTCAGTTCCGAGAGGGCCAGACTCGGAAGGGCCTGTATCGGTTGTTTGCATTTTGGCTTGTGCGTTGGAGTTCTGGCGGCCAGTCATGACATGAGATAGTGTTGTTATGGGGGAAGTTGGACTTGATGCAAAAAANCAGGCTAAGTCCTTTGTTTGTTAGTGTTTCTAAGGTGCTTTGGCACTCGTTCTGTCTTCCGTTTCTTCCCTACATATCCTGTTTCACTTTGTATCCTATAATTATGGTCAACACATTTCACCGAAAACACCACCAATGTCCAGAATGTTCACGCACCTTCAAGAATAGCTCAGGAGCAACAAATCATGCAAATCGATTCCATCGACCACTTACTCCTCCTGCTGATTCAGACTCGGATGACCCCATTTTTCAGTATCAGAGACACCCACAGTTTACTGGTAAGCTACTTGGATAACATCTCATTGTGTGATCTTAGCCTGACAGATCTGGAAGCTCAAAAATGTGATGTAAATGGTGCATTTTTACCACCATTTTCTCCGCGCCCACAGCCTGCTCCACAAGCCAAAGCACATACCCCCGAGTCATGGGTCCCGTTTCCTGACCGGTACTCATTTCAGTTTGCCTACCACCATTTCGTTGAGGTACAGAGCTCAGTCACAAATATCAACAAAGGCCTCGACTTTTGGGCAGCATCTCTTGTGGCGAGTGGGCAAGATCCTACCTGGACTACGGCAAAACAGGTTTACGAGACTATTGATAAGATTCAACAGGGAGATGCGCCGTTCCGCACCATCAAGATGGGCTACAACGGGCCACTTCCTCCCGGCACTCCTCCTGCCTGGATGACTGCTACGTATGAGTTGTGTCTTCGGGACACACGTGAAGTACTCCAGCAGCAATTAGCATCCTCGAGCTTTGAAGGAAAAGTAACGCCAGTNCCCTATCGTCAATTTGATAGCGAGGGCAACCGTATATGGTCCAATCTTATGTCGGGTGATTGGGCGTGGAAGCAAGCTGTAAGATGCACAATATTTCTGTGTTGTCCATATATATCTAACCATACTTTGAAGAGTGACCTGGCAGCCGAATCTGAGGAGTACCATGGGTGTATGTTCGTTCCAATCATTGCGGGAAGTGATAAGACGACTGTTTCAGTTGCGACTGGTCACCAAGAGTTCCACCCAGTCTACCAGTCACCTGGTCCAATCACAAATATTGCCCGTAGATCACATGGAGACGCTGGCTTAGCACCTGTTGCATTTCTTCCCATTCCAAAAGGTGCGTCCCATTGAATGTATCTAGGATAACTACACTAATAATGTATTATTAGTCAATGCAGAACACCGGAAGACCCCAGAATTCCAGCGCTTCTGCCGCCAGCTTTACCATGCATGTCTAGCCCGAGTCTTTGCTCCTCTCAAGTCGGGTATGACAGTGCCAGAAGTTGTTAAGTGCTGGGATGGACACTACCGGAAGGCTGTATATCAGCTTGGTCCATATATCGCAGACTATCCAGAGCAGGTTTGGCTTGCTGGTATTGTTCAAGGATGGTGCCCAAAGTCTGTAGAACTATAACTCAATTAGGTGGTTTCAACTTACTGATCATTCAACAGGTGTATGGCACCCCCGGACAATCTCGATTCCAAGAACATTCCTCTCCGTTCACACGTCAAAACCGAAGAGTACATTATCAACAACTTCGATGCAGGTCTTATCTGGGATGATTTTGGTATACGAAGTGATGTGACGGTACGCTGTGCCGCTGTGTGTTTCGGGGCATATAACTTATTATTTGATTGTATACAGCCATTTACAACTGGTTTCCCTCGTGCAGACATTCATGAACTCCTTTCTCCGGATCTTCTCCACCAAGTTATCAAAGGGACATTTAAGGACCATTTGGTCGACTGGGTTAGTTCATATCTTCATCAAGTTCATCCCGAACGACGCGCAAATGAAATTCTCCATGACATTGATCGACGGTAAGCCTACCATCATGTCTTTTAAAATACTACTCACTCCTATCTACTACAGCATATCAGCCGTGCCACCTTTTCCAGGGCTACGCCGTTTCCCTGATGGGCGTAATTTCTCGCAATGGACAGGTGATGATTCTAAAGCTCTGATGAAAGTACGTCTGCACCTTCAACATGTTATGTGTCTCTCACGCTGTTACAGGTATACTTAGCTGCTATTCGTGGCCATGTTCCATCCGAAATTGTCAAAACCTTCGCGGCATTTCTTGATTTCTGCTATATTGCACGTCGTAATGCTCTCAATACTCACGACTTATCTGCCNTGGAAGCCGCCCTCACTCGTTTTCATCGACACCGACGAATATTTATCACCCTCGGCATCCACTCCACCCTGTCACTCCCACGCCAGCATTCCCTTTCACATTATGCACGATCCATTCGACTTTTTGGCTCTCCGAATGGACTATGCTCATCAATCACCGAATCAAAACATATTAAGGCTGTCAAGGAACCGTGGCGACGTTCTAGTCGCAACAAGCCGCTTCCTCAAATGCTCCAAACACTATCGCGTCTCAGCAAACTAGAGGCTGCGCATCATATGTTCACTAAGCGCGGGATGATGATGGGTACCTTGACTTCGTACACCGCAATGCTTGCACGCGGTGAATATCCTATTTCAGTCGAGGAGGAGGAGGGTGAAGAAAGTGGGCCAGAGGAGGATGTTGATGATGAAGTCGAGCTTGGTCCATCGTCAGGTCCCAAAGTGAGAACATCTATTGCATTGGCAGTTAAGCCTGGTGCGTAGCAATACATTATGTTTTGTTACTCAGTTCCTAACTTCCTAAAGACACATCCTGTCCTTCGGATGCCGAAGAGCTTGGTACTATACTAGGAGAACCCACTTTTGTGGAGGAGCTCCGGCGCTTTCTCTGGTCTCAGCACAATCCAGAATCCCACATTTCCCCTGCCGATATCCCATTAAACCAGTGCCCTAACATCGCCAGCCGTATCCAAGTCTTCCGGTCCGCCATCGCACGTTTCTTCGCACCTAGTGATCTTTGTGGTGCCGGCGGGATGCACCATGAGCGTATTCGCTGCAATCCGACATGGTTCAGCAGTCAGTATGGACGTTATGACACTGTCTTTGTCGAGACAGACTCGGAGCTTCCGGGGATGCGTGGCATGATTATTGCCCGTGTTCGTCTTTTCTTTTCATTTGTATTTGATGGCGAGTATTTCCCATGTGCGCTCGTCAATTGGTTCATACCCGTTGGCGAAGATCCCGATGAAGAGACTGGAATGTGGGCTGTAAGTCCTGAAGTTGGTGAGGATGGCCGTCGCACTATCCAAGTGATTCATCTGGATTCTATAGCACGGGGAGCACATCTTCTCCCTGTGTATGGCTCTAACTTTCTCGATGAAGACTTCAGTTTTATTTATGCTCTGGATGCATTCCCTACCTACTTTGTTAACCCTTATATTGACCATCACACCCATGAATTCCTGGCAGAATAGTATACATTTTGACTGAATAATATTAGAATTTCTTTAATTTATGTCAACTTGTTGAAGTAGTGTAACTTGTCAACTTGCTACTGGTAACCAGACATAAAGCCAAAAAAAGCCAAAAAAAGCCGGCCAGTAAATCGCCGGAATGCTGATGCCCACTGATTGATTAGATGACATTCGTCGCAGGCCAACAGTAGCAGATGATCGGATCATCCGACCATTGAGTTCACTGTACATCCTCGGATGGGATAGGATGGGATTGTGAATAAGATAGTATATGTTGTATTGTAATTGCTACAGTCTATCCTATCCTATCCTAATATAATGGTAATCATGCTATGCTACGTCCTATCCTAGCCCATCCTATCCCATCCAACACGTCCTGTCGCATTGTATTGAGCAAATTCCATCCTATCCTATCCCATCCTACATGTTCTCACGTCGCGTCCGATGGGATTCCATCCAGCACCCTCACATTATCCTATCCCATCCCATCCTGCATGTCGTCACGTCCCGTCGCGTCCGAATGCCCCATCCTATCCCATCCAACACGTCGTGTCGCATCACATTCCATCCTACCCTCACCCTAGCGCATCCTACCATGCCGTAACTCTTCCCTTCAATCGTTAATCGCGGTTGCGCTGCTCCCTCCAGGCGGCCGGACGTAGTTGGTCTTCGAAACTTCGTCGTGCAGTTGTAAGTTATTTGGCATTGACCTAGGGGTTCTGTCAGACATAAGGCTCCATGGTATATAACAAGGACATACTTAAATATATGTGTTTCATTCATACATAATTTTGCCGGAAACATCTGAAAATATGTGAGACAACTAAATGGAGTTGCTATTTATAGGTGGAATGGATGACTTACCAGTGAATGAATATGCTCACAATATCAGACAATCAGTAAGCAGAAAAAAGACATAGAGGGTGCTGGTAGGTATCGCGGTTCTCAGAGGGGGAACAAGCTAAAAGTCTTTCAGATATCATAAATTTTCGAAGATACCTTAATATCCTCACCTTACTTCAACGAGAAGTACCATCATCAGTGTTGTCTGCATTATGCACTGCAGACTACAATGACAATTAGCATTGGGTGGGGGAACACGGTGTCAGCACTCACTCGTTTTTTGATACGATAGCCATCCATTACATCAAGGTCTGACTCTACTGTAATCTGCGTCTTTGCAGGAACCTTCTTGCCTAATGCTTCGAGAGCAGTCTCGAATTCCTTATCTGTGTCAATAGCTGGAGCGCGACTCTTCCCTCCACTGTAGTTCGTGTTTAAAGATAGGTTTACACTAGTCTAATCATAGCGTAAGTTCCTGTTCATCCATGAAACGAACCTCACCTTTACAGTATACTCACAGCATCTCCACCGTATAGGTCGTAAGAGAGATGCTAGTGTCCGTCAAACCTCCGCGAGGTCAGCTATGACGGATGCGACCAAGTGAGTCATTGCGTCACCTCTGGTTTTGGCACAGAGCTCTGACAACCTCCACCTGTGAAGGTCGCAAGTGAGGTTCTTTCCCCCGCGTCCTCGTGAGGCGGTCAGCTCAAGCGAGTTGGCGGCCCGTGCTCATGCTCGCAGGGTCCGTGCGCCTGGCGGCGTCTCGCAATGTTCTCGGCTTATATAAAGTTGTGGTTCCACATTTATCACTTATATATGTCCTGGTGGCGTGAGAGCCTCCCCCCAGTGTCTGCTCTCATCCCACCAGGTTCGTTACAGTTAGTTTCTATGTATTAGTACTTACAGAGCATCTGCTCTCATCCCACCAGGTGTTCACAGGTTCGCGGCTACATCTGAATTAAAAAAAAAAAAAAAAAAAAAATTCC
>LBLO01000651.1:1857-18981 GCA_004354395.1 Chondrostereum purpureum | reverse complement strand
CGTAGAAGTGATGGTGCATGATATGATAGGTAATGACTGGAGAGGCTTCGGAGACTTTGTCGCTGCAATAAGCATTGCCCGTTATAGTGACGAGGGAAACCTTGTTCATGAAACGTAGGTATTATACTTCATGTCCGTCACTTGCACCGACTATCCTCTAGGATTTCTGTTTCGGGCGCAAAAGGGAAATCCCCCTTTNGTCCGGACAAAGAATCAAGAGAGTATCAAATAGCTTTTGACGAACCCTTCAAGAAATGGGCCCAAGACAACCTTCCTGGTCAGTTCATTTCTTCTTTCTGATACGAGGGAACTTCTCTGAAATTTTATAATAGTTCCTCAGCCAGATGAGAAAACACCCAATGAGGAAGAGGCCCAAGAAGGAGGCAAAGGTTGGTAACTTTTACACTTTAGTGACTATACAATCTGAAATACGTCGTATTATAGGTAACGAAGATGCCGGCAACAATGAGGGCAATGACTCCGGTACCAACACAGAGCCAATAGAGGCACAGAAGAACACGGTAGAACAGTCTGTGCCGGGGGAGGAAGAACCGCAGACCGCGGTGGAAGAGGCGCTCAAGAGGAAGGATCAGGAGGTGCAGCAGAAAGCGGAGGAGGCGCGTAAAAAGAAGGAGGAGGCTCAGAGGCAGCCAGTTTCAATTAGCAAGGCTGGGGGCAAACGAAAGAGGCTAGTACCATTTTATTTATTGGGCTCTTAATAGTGTGTCAACTGGTACGATATACAGGGGTCAAGGCACCGATGAAGAAGCAGCCCCACTTCCAGTTCGCATGCRCCCCCCACGTGACCCCAAGGCCACAAGACTGGATCATGACCGTAAAGAACAAGAGTCACTTCAACGCCGACAAGACGCTCAGAAACGGGG
The DNA here is from genome assembly GCA_004354395.1 of Chondrostereum purpureum. Taxonomy (NCBI): domain Eukaryota; kingdom Fungi; phylum Basidiomycota; class Agaricomycetes; order Agaricales; family Cyphellaceae; genus Chondrostereum; species Chondrostereum purpureum. The sequence continues at coordinate 18,097 of LBLO01000651.1, read as the reverse complement.
GGAAAAATTAAAAACGTGGGGATACCAACTTCAGACTGAGGAGGGTGTGCCGGTAGCATCACTGGAGTTTCCATCGTCGCCAGCAAAGAGAGTACGAAGGAGTACGTCCTCAATCTGCAAGCAATTTGTAGAATGCTAACCACCATTTCATAGAGTAATTATCTTCATTACTAGACTCATGATGTTCCTATTATATAGTCATCCAATCTACAGCTCCTGGTTTGCGTCGATGTGAGCAAAGAAAATAGCACATCAACAAGTATTCTGTGCAATGGAACGCTTGCTACTACCCCACAACTTAAGTGCTATTTCCTTCGTGCCATATTACGAGCTTACTGAGGTGTCTTCCCCCCAACGCCTCACTCGCAGCACTCGTTCAGATAAGGACATCTAATCATTTATGCTATGGAGTTAATGGGACGGAATGCATTCTAGATCACTACAAACGAAGTAGAGAAATAAATAATAGCTACATGTTCCTTTTCCCCACATCCTGATCTTCGTTCGGGAAGGGAGTCTGTTGACTGCGAGGATAGGATGGGATGGGATGCAGACCCACCCACACTGCCGAGCGCTCCGAAATGGTTGGGATACAATAGGATATGAAATGACATTGTTGCCAGTGTCTACGTCGCAATGTCTAGTAAATAGTGGTATCCTATGATATTATTCTTACTTGCACTATGAAGAGAGGATTATCCTAAGTTTTGACAGTATTGGTCAACGTAGGGAGTCTGTGTACCATGGAGAAGTATTTGTGGACTTCGGGCTACCATGACCGTAGCTAGAAGATCCCATGGAAACAAGACAGAGAGAAGGAAGTATTCCGAAGCCAACACCAACCGAGGACGTTGGGTGACTGATAGCAAGGAGAAGAACCCGGTGCTCGACTTCATACGCCATGGCAGATGAAAGCTTCACATTTCATCTAGTGATGCTATGCTGAGGTGTTCGTGCCCCGCTAGTGTGATACGTAGGTCTAAGGGCAGCGTCCCAAGTAAGACGTATTAGATTCTGCACTTTTTGTAGATCAGAATATTGTGACGCACCTGAAGGCATTGGAATTGGGCCATTTTGAAGTTCGTTCATCCATGGTGGGGCGAGGAAGGTATTTGGGTTTTGAGTCGTCTTTGGACACCAATGAGGGAGAGTGGACCATTGTCGAGTCTAAATGCTGGCGCGTGCTATACTCCGCTTCAATGACCGCCATTAGTACACATTGACATTCGCTACCTATCACAACGTGCAAGAAAGCGTATTGGCACTGCCAATACACTGATATTACGCCTATAAAGAAGGTACTATCACAGTTCTGTTAGCAATTGGCGTAATATCAGTATTTTNGTCGCTGATAATATGCTAACCTGCAGGTTGTGTATCATTGGCCACAAGACAGAGGCAACCTGACCCTCACTATCCGACCGGATGAGCTCCAAGCTTTACTCAGCTATCACTCTTTTCAATGCCATATCTTCCCGCCAAATGATATCGCCCGTACGTAGAGATTCCCGTTCCTACTTGCTCTCACCACTTCCGGATGTAGGTAGATCCGGTCCAAAGGAGATAGTTGCCTAACCCCAAGAGCTCTTAATCCCATCGCACGCACAGAGCAGCGACTTGTATGTAGATCGGAGATCTCGCGTTTCGCATGCCACGAAAACAGGACCGAGAACACACGAACAAGACATATTATCATCATCAGCAACAACCTATATTAGTCTATTAGGTTCCGGTCCACCCTCATAAAGATAAATCTTACTTGGAGTTGGCCGTTTGCAATCCTTTCAACATCTTCCATCAAGCTCGTTGCCCTCGCCAACTTCATGATGGACGCTGCAAGGGCTGATCGATGTTCTGCGCGCCCGGCCCATTGGTTGTCACGACTATTCTTTGGGAGGCCGAAACGCAAGGAGATCTCGCTGGATGCTGCCAACAGGGGGCACGAAGGCTACCCAACGAGTGCAGTAAGGCTCAGCAGCCTTATGAGTCTTGCTCAAAGTGAGTACTAGGCAAAGCTTCTTGGGTGGTTTGGGTTTCACATTCTGTCTGACCATCTCAGAGCGTTATAGTATTCTCGACGCTGCCCTCAACATTTTTGAAGAAGATCAGTATCGGGCAACCTACGCAGAACAAGGTGGTCTGTTCTATTCGATATCATAGGGCGAGGACTCATGAATTAATTGCTAGTTTGGGGGATGGATTCTTTGCAGTGCCCGAGTTGCGTCACTACCATGTGGCTACCTTATATGTTTGTTGAACCTGCCTCCTCGACAACCTGATGACTTTCTGAACCATCTCTAATATCTCTAGATTAACCTGCGGACATAGTGCATGTCATCTATGCATCCTTGACCAGCTTAACAGGGGCTTACAAGGCGGCCATCGGTGTCGCCTCATATGTCCTACATGCGCCCTCTCCACCTGTCTTCCTCCCATGCTCAATTTGACGCTTCAGTCAGTGGTTAATGAATGGACGTTGCAGAGTCATATGCGCATCCCATTACTACAACCTGCTGCATTCAACGAAATCCTATCTTTCATCTACGACGTGAGTATCTTTGAAAATATAAGATCCCTTGAATTCATCAATGGTCACTAGGATAACCTATCGCTGGATATTCTGAAGTCATGGCCTATCTACTGCNTACTTCATTCACCCTGCCGACCGGAAGGTATTTCGAATGTGGGAAGAAATGTAAAGTAATTGTAATGGGCTAGTATAATACCTATATCAAAAAGTTTGACTTTCTTAGGCTTAAGAAACGACGAGCGTGTTGACAAAAGACGCCACCATGCTGTACATGTGCTAAGGTAATCAAACGTCTTTCGATCCACGTCCCACGATCTGCCNTTCGTGCACTTAACTATGAATGTTCCAATGGGTAAAAAGCAATTGTTTGCTTTCAGTGACGCAAGCTCCAACAATGCAGGCTCGTATTCCATGCACTTGTGCTCTACGATGTCTTAACAGATAATTTATTCACTTTTATGTTTCAGTCTCTTTCCAACCTCAAATACCCGGATCTTATAATGTTGCTTCGTCTTATACAGAAGGAACAATATGGCAGCATGCATCCAGAGTACCGGGGAATGCGTTAGCAAACAAGACGTATCCCCGTCTCATTTCCGCCTGTAAACATCCACCTGATACAATCCCCGATGCCCAATGCCAGCCTCATTGTGCATCCACTGACTGGGATAACTTTGCCAGGCGAATTTATCGATTGATGCCCCAGTTGAGGGCCCTTTTGGAAGATAATACTACTATCGACAGCACCGTCATGTCGGAGGGTGTTTCTGAAAGGGACCGTGATGCCCCTTCCAACAACAACAACAACATGACAAAGCAACAAATCTTTCCTAGAGGGCCACGACTGCGTTGCGTTTACTGGTGCGAGAAGCTTGCCCAGTTCAACAGATCTGAGCAATCTAATTTTGCTCATACTGGTTATGCTTCGACCACGTCAAGTCCTTCGTCAGACTAGTGAGTCTCCCGTTTCTCATGTGTTGGTCTCCTTGCTCCTTCGTTTGCCTATCTATCCTGTCAGAGTTTAGCTAATCCAATGTTCCTCTTAGCTTTGGTGAACGCGGCCACAGAACGATCCGCTCTATTCTTCTACAACTCTTTCCTACAATCCCTTTCCGCTCAGTAGCGCCCATACCGCCCAACGAATTTCTGAACGATGTTCTCATTCCCTATGTCAAGACTGTGTTGATACAAGAAGATCTGGGTATTAGCTATATTGATGCGGTAGTTGTGCTCCGCCAGCGTATGAACTCCTTTTGAGGTTATGGAAAGTCGTATTCGACCACTCTATTATTTATTGTACGAAACCCTTCAATTCTAACTTGCTATCAAAAGAGCGTGGTGCGATGTGCTTTATCTTGTCTAGTTCATTTCAAGACGACAGGGTGATTCAGATCTTCAGCGACCTACAGGCTGAGTGAGATAATGGGAAGTTATACTCGAAAGAGCCTTGTAACTATCTCCGACATGGCTAAGTCGCTGAGGCTCCCTCCGGATAGGCCTGTCTGGATGAACATGAAAAATTGAATCAACTTGGGCTGTCCTCCGCAAATGGAAAGCATGCTCACATTGTACACAACGTCGAGGGTCTCGAGCAAAGCGGTTTGCATCAGGTCGGGAGATTCTATCCTAATTTCAGAAGCCCACTCCTCAATTGTCTCTTGGGCTAGTTTATTTACATTGGGCCGACGATTGACGGGGGCTTGACAACGACCACAAGGAATATGCGATGAGAGGTTCATTTCAATGTGATCAGCAAGAGTCTTGAGGAAGCAGCAATGACATATAGCATGTGAACATGGAAGCCTGTAGTAGGTATAGGGTTGCTGGTTATATTCAATAACATCATTGAAAGCAAAATGTAAACAACGAACGTTAACGGAATCCACAAAGGAAGTGTGCAATCACGACACTGAAGACTCAGAAACGGAGTTTCTGCCATATGTTTAACAATTTATCAAATCAAGCAGAGCATACGGCAAACTTACCTAGCAAATTTGCTTCTATAAGACCTCGATCGCGGATGGAAAGCCTTCTCATTAGGCCAACAGCACTAGGATCGTGCGTGGTGATCATAATGTCACGGTCCACGGCTGAAGAGATTTCATTAGTATTTTTAATACCGAAGTAAGAGCACGGGTGTGTAGACTCTTTATGGAGACTAGTGTCCAAGTAAAGGGCCAAGGACGATGGTCAGACTGAGCGGATCTACACCTTATAGATCAGCCCTTCTTTTCATGGCTCTACCCTTGCNTTCATCCATAAGTATGAGTGAGGATGACCACGACAAAGTTACTGCTGTTTCACCCGTGGTCCTACCCAACGCGTTCTGAATGCAACGTACGGAATAAGATAGCATCAACAGAAATGAGAAAATTGAGCTTTTCAAGGAGGGCGTGTCGTGGTATGGAGTACTCCAGTCGTATTGATTGTGAGCCATAGGTGGTCGGAATCCAGTGCATGGTCAAGTCAAATACGACGCTCGCAGGTGATACAGAATGCCAGAGCGAAGAAGACCGGCAAGATGGGCGATTGACGGGAAGACAGAAGATATAGTTTACTATTTAAACACATAATAAGAAGTATTTCCTAGCACTGAGAATTAACGGGAACAAATTGCGGTCCAGGGTGCTTATGATGGATGGGAGAACTGTAGGATATATAAGGCGAACGTCCGATCAATCCAGCCATCCCATTTGTAAGGGAATGGCATCTGCAACTTGAAGAACAAGTGATCTCACTATTCGACGGCATTTGTACTGAGATGCTCTTCCCTCCTTTTTCAGGTTCTTCCTGGTTCCTCGGGGTCTGCTCAATTTTTGTCCAAAAGGAGACTCTGGGTAACAGTGCTAAACATATTGGTACAGAAGATGCTGAAAGGTGATGTTTGCAAATTAATTCTAATGGAACTATAGGTCAGGCTGAGACGGGATTGAGCAAGAAATGTATATCATATGGATTTCATACTTGCTGGATCATCCTCAGGTCCAGAATAAGTCGTTGTGGCGCTCGGCAGCGGTAACTTCCTAACAGCAAACAGTGAAGGTAACCCCAAAATTTCTATTAGTCATGGGCCCATCATTCTTCCCACATATGACCTTAAAAAACAACTCCCGTTTCGGTTTACAACCTCCGTATGAACCCCCACTATGGACAGTCAAACCACCGTTACTCTCTCTTCTCTTACATTATCATCTTCAGGGCAGGCCTCGAGCATAGCAAGTGACGAGCCGTTGGTCGCAGCGTCTATATCCAGTCCTCATGTGGTCAACACCACAATGTACACCACAGAGGATGGCAACGAAACTGTGACACCGATCACATTCACAAGGGTGCACTTTCCTGTGCGATACGATCCCTTTCAGAGGATCGCGCTCCGTGAGGCTGGCAGTATCCCAGTCCAGTGCCGGGGACGTTTCTGGGTAGAAGTAATAATCTCGCCCGGCCACTTCGACCAATTCCGTGACAGACCAGGAATCCACTTCCTCCATATCCTGCCTGGTCTTCCCATCCCGAGTTTGAGCGGTCACAGCAAGGACCTGCTAATTATCGGGTACAGACCTGCCTTGTCGTCCCCCTCTCTCGACGTGCGCACAGGAGACTTCGTCCAGTTCATGAGTGGACAGAGGACCCTTCACATCGGACCCAAAATCGGGTATTCGGAGACTGACCAGTCTATTCATGTCCTTTCCGAGTATTTAACACTCAATGGGCACTCACTCTCCCCACCTGAGTACGTTATCCTCGCCTTCCCTCGCTCTTGCATTCCTCATCCTGGTCCGACCCTCGTAATAAATTGCCGACACTGGCTCCGGGAATGGTCTTCTTACATCCCTATTGAGTGGTTTCCAGACTACGTGCTAGAGGGTCCTCTTGCACTTAGTCGGTATTCCATGCCAGAAGTTCTCTGCTTAATCCCTCCTCATTTCGCTCTAAAAATCCAGCAGATCCGTGCAAGCCGTGCAGCTCGACAGAAGCATGCATTCCTTCGCTGTCCCCTGTCAAATTCCTACACAGTTCCCGAGCATTGGAGTGTACTCACTCCTATGCATCCCATCAATACCGCTCTGTTTCATAGGCTTGTGAGACCTTTCTTTTAGGTAATGACAGTATAACTCGCTTGTGTTTGCTTTTTTGTTTTGTTTTGTGTGTTTGCTTTTTATAATGTCTTGTGCATTTGCTTTTCAGTACGGTGTTGTGCCCGCTTTTTTAGTGTGATTTTTTTTCTTGTATTGTATGGTACATCTAAATCAAATCAGACCATGATCTTCTGGGGACTTGCTATGATGCTCACTACCATGCTACTGGTCTGAGTGTGATCCCATTAAAATTGCCTCAAGCTGGCATCAGTCCTACTGTGGCATCGCAACTGGAAGAAACTCTGTCCTCAGTCTTATTTATCAGGGAATGATCAAGAGGTTACATCTGCAACATCTGGACTGTATCCACTAACAAGATATGAGCACAGAGTTGCTTCCAATAAGGTTCCATCTTTTCGACCCTGCTCTCCCTTCGGCAGAAGGTGGGTTGCCACTTTTTCTCCGAGAATCATGGGATATCAAGAGCTGCATGAGACCATATAACAGTGTCTAGAGCAACAATTGATGTTTCCATGGAGATAGAACACTGCCAGAGAAGACTTCAAGGGCTTTCATCTCCTTGTATGAGTTAACACCACCGATTGTGGCACTCTAGGTGGCTTCAAGCCATTTTGGCATGTTAGAAACAAGGCTCTCATTCTATTCTAAAGGAAGTATAGTGGTAATTTATTTAGTGTGATTCACTTGTAACAGGTCTACAATGCTTAAAATAAGAAAAACCTTGACTGAGGCAATAGCCTAAGGGCCTGTCACATGTCTCGCAGTACGAGATGTGTCACATTATTCGGTGGCGTGGGGCAAATAAATGTTGTTTGGGGCAGTCAATTCTAAAAGCCATCGTCACTTTTTTAGTGATTGAAAATACATAGAGACAAGAATACTTAAGATAAAACCTGGTGGAATGGACATAGGAATATCTTATTGAATTTAATATGTTTTGGCTATTTAATAACATATGTCAAGGTCACATCACATGGATGTGTCACACTTCCCTCAAATGGTACCTCCATAATGGCGCGTATTATCTGACATCGTGTGGTGGTGGTAAATCTGATGTAATTTTATGTGTTGGGTAAGGGGTTTGCAGGNTGGTAGTATGTACTACGGAGAGAACAGCAGCTAAGGCCGTCTAGAGCTCATCGTCAGCGATTTCCTCTTCCACAGTGCCATACGCTCCTTCTTTAGCTGTGAAAAAGGATAGCTCGAGGTCAATGATAGTATCCAAACAAAGGGGTCCTCTGGTCAGCTGATGTGAGCTTTTTCTCTTTCTTCGACTCGATCTTGTTACCCATCGCGTCGAACTGGACAGTCTCGTCCCCATGTTTCTTGTCAATACATGGTCCAAATACCTGACCTGTACCCAGTTGTGACCCGAGAAGCCTTGAGACATCCATCCCTCATCGCTCAGGTGGTTCCGACGACGATCTTGACTGCTAGGGTCCGGAAAGAACCCTTGGTGTTATGTGAGACAAACTTAGCCGCGAGACCAAAGTTGGCCAAGTGCTTCTCAATCTCCTGACGAACGGGAGGACGAAGGAGGAAGAGACACTGAGCCTCACGGGTGAGCACACTCTACAGGCAGGAAATGAATTTGAGCACTGGTAAAAAGATAAACAAGACGGGCCTTCTCATAACCATGTTCGACGGAAGAGCCCATTCCCCTTGTGAACATTGGACTGTTTCAGCTTCTTCCTGGCCCCCATTCTCGTTGATCAACCTCTTTACACCCTCAATGACAATCACAGCACCATCGTTCATCTTCTGCGCCTCCTCCTCGGAGATCCGACGGTTAGCTTTGTTCATCTCCTCGAGATCCTCATCCGTCTGGTAAGGCTACAACAGGTACGCAAGAGCAGTCTTGTGCAAGTGTTGATCAATACGGCGGAAAGCATGCTGGGCAACATAACCAATGACAGGCCTCATCTNCCCTTGCTGAGTTCCATGTCACCAATAAGCAGCTTGACGAGTGTAGACTTCCCGGATCCGTCAGGACCGAGAACAGTAGCACGAGAAGACAAAGAGATTTGATGAGTGATATCGAAGAGTTGCCAGTCAGCCTGCGAGGGGCACTGGAAGCCTTGCACTTGGTGAATACTGCGTAAGCAAGTGATGCAAGGTACAAGAATCAAAGCGAAACCTACGTCTTGAGCAACGACCTCTCGTTTTGGCACCTTCAAGAAAAGTGGGCCGGGGAGCTTGAAACTGTAGTCCCCAACTACATCCTTGAGGGTCTAGTCCTCAGGACAGCCTGGACGAACTTCTCGGAGTTACTGCGGCATCTCCTAAGTTTGAAGGGTTCGAGTGGAGATGGTGTTGTTCAAGGAACCAGACTCACGAGGGACAATGACTAGGGAGCGAATCATTAGTTACTAATGGTTAGAAATGGAATCAATTGCGACTTGCTGGAAATGTGCAGTGCCAACTAGGCGATGTTAACAACATCTAAATGGTTAGTAGGCGTATCGAGCAGGGGAGTATTGACCTTGAAGAGCATGGCCCTAGCGAAAGCTTCATTTTCCAACCATTAGACAACGAGTCGATGTCCTGGTCCCGACCCTCGTCGGTGAAGCCGATGGAAGCCGTGTAGCAGTAAGCTTCATCCGACCTAGACAGGGAGATGATGTGTAGGCAAGGAAAGACAACAGAGATTCCGTACTTTCCAAGGCTTCGGTAGCGAGCTCCCATGTCATCCTAGGCAAGAGGTTCACTTGGCCAGCTGCGTGAGCAGAGAGTTAGTAGCAAGAGTCGCGGTATAACTTGAACCATGTACCTAACAAATGCAGCTCTCTGATAATAGTACAACGCATATGAGTTTATTTTCATCTTCATGTACGCCTGTCCGAGCCCAGACCATGCACAATAATCTTTGGAATTCATGTTAAATGAGACACAGGTAGAGGGGAGAAATGAGCAACACACCGAAAGCATGGTGGTACGCTTTGACCACTGCATTTGTATTCTTCATTTGAATATACTCATGACCCACGAGTTTCCCTGCATGATAGAACGCTCTATTAAGTTCGGTCGCGCGTCCGAAGTATTTGATAGCCTTGTCATTTTCTACGCACAGCGAATAATGATTCCCTGGCCGATCCTCAGCGCAGTTCACAATCACTATTCTAAAACGGCTTACCAACGGCACAGCACACTTCAGGATGATTTTTCACGAGAGCAAGGTATCGGTCAGCAAGGCAGCAAGTTCCGCTTTTGCCTGCGTCGTATGAAGAACATTGGAGAAACGACTAGATCGGTTTCGGGTCTATTTTTCAAAATCTCATGGAATTCGCAAACCGCTGTGAGGACGTCTGTGATGATAGCTTAGTAGCTTGGGAGAGGTATTTCAAGCATGGTAATGATAGATCGTCTTTGCCCAGAGGCTCTCAGCGGGAAATGAACTTGACTTGGGAGGATATCAAAGCGCCAACGTTCCTCGGGGATGGGTTGTGAACTCTGACGAGAATATACATGCGAAGGATGCTTGCTTGGTGTGTTTTGACGGCAGTACTAAGTGATTCGCAACAGTGTTCAACTGTCGAATTTTCGTCAGGTGAGTTCTCAGGAGCACGATCGAGTACAACACACCTCGTCCAAATTCTCATTGAGACTCGCGAGCAGTGTACCATCTATAGAATGCACTGGATTGGAGAGTAGCCTCTATCGCCTCCCTTTTTCGAGACAAGCGTGAAAGAAAGAGGCATGTCATTCGAATTTGAGAAATCGGGAGCTCGACACGATATGAATCTACCAACAGGAATAGTAGCCATGGATCCATGTCATCTCCTACCTTACTGAGAGATTCTGGAATGGAGGTGTTGACAGGTACGGGAGGCTGGTGTCGTGTATCCGAGGATCGTAATGTTATGACCTGGATCGATGGACTTCAGATGTATGTGGCTCCAATTAAAGCATATGTCCATACCAAAATTTGACAATATAAACTCATGAATTTGACTTTCCTCCCTTTACAATCTTCCAACGGGTTTACAGCTTGTGTCTTGGATTCATACAACTCTTTGCAAGTTCGATATTGTCCTCATCTTCGTCCTGGATCTCATCTCCTTGCTTGTCAAGTCAAGTCATCAAGGTCTCTGAAGCCCCAATAATTATGCCAAGCCCGTCGTGTAGACCACATTGATACAAACAAAAGCATCAGGAAAGTGATTCCCACGACACTCCCTCACGATCAATCTACGCCACAGGCATCTTCTACTTTCAGGCGCCTTGGGAATTATATGCCCTCGCTCAGCTTGCTTGAGCAACCCACTCCACGATATCAATATTACGAACACAGTATCACTACCCAATCAGTACCAGGACTCTAAATCGGAGTGCAGTGATGCCGAAGCCTGAAGTGTGCCAGGAGTGTTATTTGCACAACAGTTACACAACCCGCCTCTTTTTGAATAACATAGATATCTAGCTACTTGCTATGTTTAATTCACAAGACCTCTGAAAAAAATTCTATCCATATACACGATAGCTAATTCATGAGCTCATAATGTCTGTTCAAGATATCAGGATTGACTTCAACCTTTACCCATGACAGTCCACAGGCTATCCAGGCACAAGCAATCTATGTCGGCCGATGTCAACTCTGTTGATCACGTTCCAACCAGCGTCGAGCTCAAGAGTCAAGACCCTGATGTTGTGTGGGAGCCTGGTGGGAGTATTACTACAAGGTACTGGTCGGACACGCCACAGTATTTCCAGCAACATCATCCTGTCACAATAGAGAATGGTCCTCTCTCATGTTATTCAGATACTATATTTACATTGAAATATCCAGGAATTCTACCAACTGGCAACGACAAGCAAGGATTTCTGCTGACAGCGTCAGCACTTCACCGAGTAATGAAAAGCGAAAGACGCATCAGGATTACCTTTTGAAGTCGGCTTTTTCGTCGATTGATTGGTATAGAGAGCAGCAATTCTGAATACATTGGCCCTTCATTTCAAAAAGAACACGACGAATCCGATGTTAAGAAGGTATTCGTACCATTTAGACGTGACTCTGAGGCCCCGGTCAGAACAGTCTTTGACAGATGCTCTGATCTCAGCAACCATGGAGGGATCGACCGGTAGAATTTTCAGTCCTGTAGGGGCCGGAAAAGTAGAAGGTATTTCCGGTGGGTCTGCTGGATTTGGAAGAATGGAAGTGGTTGCGTTTGTAGATGATTTCGACATGATACAAGACGCAAGATGGGAATGGTCGACGATGAATAGGCCGATGAGGCCTAGTCATTAATACAACTCTGGTAGACTCTCCTCGGCAATGTTTACTGTGGGTAAATTGGTAGGGTTAAAATCCCTCCTTCAATGTGTGGGCGGCAAAGAGAAAGATATGGTGGACCGAGGACCCCACCGCCGTTTCAGACATCAAAGAGAGCCGATTATACATGTCTTGTCCTGAAACCATTATGCCGACCATCGAACTCTGCCATGGATACCATGCATCTATATCCACATCTATTCTCATCTATTGCAGTACCATCTCTACAAAGTGTTCAGACTTCCCTGCGCCAAAATCCATCTCTCCCCTCGAATTATATCACCTTAGCTCTCGCTGCCACTTAGCAACAGATGGCACAGTACGATGTTGAAATAGCAAAGGTGCTAGCTACTCTTGCAAAACTCACTGAGGAACGAAATCGGCTTCATAAGATTGGTCAATCTTTGGAGTCCCTACGCGCACCTATTCACCGCCTGCCTATTGAGCTTTTGACCACCACGAGGTTCATAGTGCAACCAAGGATAAGATGGGATAAGATAGAACTATATACTACACAATGTAACGTAGATAAGTACTAGCAATCACATGCTATCCTATGCTATCCTAACATATCCATATCTGGGTGCTCGCCAGTGGGTCAGTTTGGATCCCATCCTATCTTAACATATCCTATCCCTACCTTTCCAAGGTTCCCGTTCCATCCTATCCTATCGCTACCGAACTACGCCACCTTGCGCCACTGGGTGGACCTCATCTTATCCTATTGTATCCCAATTTGCCGCATTTTGTTTAAGTCCAGGGCGCCACGGCTCGTTCCGTTTGAATCCGGGGCTCTGCAACTCATTCTGTTTCAGTCCATTCGGATGTGGTGTTGTCATTGACACTCTGTGCACTTGCTCCGGTGCTCAGGAAGGTAGCACTACTTGTATGCAGAAGGCGATGTCAATAAATAACGGATTGTCCAGCGATCTTGCTAGCAATGATGTCTTATTTAGATTCTACGAGACACCACAACTAATGTCCATGTAGATCAACCAGCCCCCACAGGTTCTTCATCTTCATCATCCTCAGGTGGACCGATCCGTCGAGACTCTCGGAACGAGCGCCGTTCCAATCGTCCCAGCCCAGTTAATCCACCGTGTAAGTTTTATTGATAAATCCTACTATGTACAGCTTGACAGGTAATTTTAGCGGGTTCGCCAGGCCGGGATAAATGGAATGATGTCTCATCGCGACTCATGCCCCATGCTCTGGATGCATGGCTGCATGCTCTACGAAAAGGAGGTCAGGGATTCCACCCAAACACTCCGCAGCCCAAAGGAGTTGACAACGGCTATGCCGTCCCTGACCCTAATACATTGGTCTATGTCCAGGGTGAGACGAGGAGCTGTTTTTTCTCGACATGGCTTAAACTCCGGGTGGCTCTCCTGTATCGTCTCCGCTCACCTTCATTCCGTCCGCTGGGCCCAAAGGAGTGGAGAACAATCATGAATCTTGAGATTACCAGCCCCCAGCAGCACACAGCAGCAGGTCAAAACCTCACCACAATATAGGCTCACCTGCAGGACTGTGTGACGGCAGGTGGGATAGCTGGTAGTATCAAACTCACCAATCTTGCCACGATTCCCATCCTGTGGAGAGGCCATCCTGTCCTGACATTCCCAGAGCCACCAATTGAGATCGCGCGCCAAGTGCTCTGGGAACTATTTGAGATCAACTTTCGGTTCGAATTGATTTCTCTTGATAGGCATCTCTACAGCGGCCACCTCTCACCTTCAAAATGCCAGGAAGAAGTCTTAGGGTCTCTCTTTTTTGCTGACCCTGATATCATTCCAGTGATACGGTCAGAGATTGGAAAGGTGGGGTTGGCTGCAGCCCATCCACGAGACCGCCGCGAGACTCTTCTTGCTCTTCGTGGTATTATGAGAGACTGGAGGGTTGAGGGTACTAGTACGGTCATGGCAAAAACGGCCCGAAGCTTCGACATGATGTCAACCAGTCAGGACATCATGCAAGGGGAGGATGTATTGGCCTTACACTATGTAGTATGCTATCGGAAGGTTTTTGCGCGTGCTCCTTTACTCCCACATGCCCTATAGACATTTATTTTACTCTACATACTAACAGACATCTTTACCTACTTGCTCTTTTTCTACTTACACAATGCCAAATGGACCTTAGATTATGTTGGTGGGGCTTAACAGTGGCCTCCAAAAATCTCTTTTTTTTTTCGGAAATTTGTGGGATAAGACAAGTCTTTTGACAAGTACTTGCTGTAAGTACTTGGTCTCTCAGTCCTCTACTTGTGACTTGTGGGGCACCCGGGTTACGAGTCACCCGCGGATCCAYGTGACGAGTCCACRTGACACCCGRGTCCGAGTCCAAGTGGCAAGTACTTGTGACTAACTTGGGAATCGTGGACATCTCTACCCTGTACTGTTTTACAGGGAAAGCAGGGGAGTGGGCGACGCCCTATATCAAAGCAATTAATGAGCACAAGATCGCAGTTGCTCGTAACAAGATGAGTCCTCCAGAACTCCCCTTTAGTTGCTGGGAGGTCTTCAAAGAAGTTTTCCTTGCATTCTTCACCAAGGGCGACACTATGCTCACCACCTTCAATAATCTTGAACGCCTCACAACCCAAACCGGGTGGCGCATGATGGTTGGCGACTATACTCAGAAGTTTGACAAACTCGCTAAACGTTCTAAACTATCTGACCGAGACCTCACCATGAGGTATCACCGAGGACTACCCTTCGCAATTCAAGAGAAACTGGCGATCATCCCATTGATGAAACAATCATTGCAGGAAGTACAAGTCGCAGCAATCAGCATTAACCAGAATCTCCCATCCGTCGTAAAGGCCAACATAACCCACCTAACTCCCCCTCCTCATCCTCCAGCAAGTTGTTATCACAGAAGAAAGACAATCCAACGACGACTTGCTGGCTTTGCAGGCAGAAAGGTCACAAAGCGCCACAGTGTCCCAACAAGGGCAAGCCTCGAGTTGCTGCCACTGAGCAATCTACCTCCAAACCCAAGGAGGACTCGCGGATTGCATCGCTCGAGTCTACCATGGACAAGGTGCTCGCTACCCTTCAGAACGTCATTGAGGGTAAGACCAATTCTGAGGATTTTTGATCCAGTCTCTGCTGAACGCTACATGCAGGGACCCCTCTAAAAATAATAAATTTTCTATTCTCTCTTCTATACTTGTGTACAAACTAGATCACCATGCAAATCATTTTCACATTATGGTTACACTGCGTGGTCACAGCCACTCAAAAGAAGTGGTTGCAATGGTGGATTGTAGCACATCCAACACGTTCTTAAACAGATGCTTCATAGAAGAGAACAAAGTGAGGACTAGAACACTCACAGACCCCATTGATGTTTACAACATCGATGGATCTATCAACAAAGCAGGCCAAATCAAAGAGGTTGCTGTGCTTACAATGGATATTGATGGACATTCAGAAAAAGTGGCCTTCTCTGTTACAGACATAGGGAAGGAAGATGTAATAATTGGTTTGGATTGGTTAAGAAAACACAATCCAGATGTCAACTGGGAAGACGGATCACTCCGTCTCTCACGTTGTCCGGACTCATGCAAACCCGAGAAGCTATCCTCAAGGAACACTGACAATGCTATGGATGATACGGGGGTTCGGCCTACGGCCCATAGCAGACATCGGCGGACCAAAAAGATTTTGCAACCCGGGCAAGTACTGAGCCCGGTATCAGGTGAGGACCTGTCCCAATGCCGCAGTGNTACTGACAATTCCACAGGAGCTCCCAATGACATGGAAGTGTCCCATCGTACCAGCGGTACTAAGACAGGCACACCACATTGCTCTGTTACCATTGAAGAGATCAACAATGAAGACAGTATTTATCATCGATCTCCCGATGTTACGAATGAACTCGAAGAGTGGATTGCTGCAACACACATAGTGTCACAGCGTCTAGCTGAAGAAGCAAATGCAGGCAAGGAATCTCTTGACATTGAGGTTCAAGTACCAGAAGTTTACCATGACTATCTTGATCTCTTCTCCAAAGAGGCATCAAACCACCTACCTAAGGAGAACCCCTATGATCATGCTATAGATCTAGTACCAAATGCCAAGTTCTTCAACTCCAGAGTCTATCCATTATCACCTAACGAACAAGTTGAACTGGACAAATTTTTAGATGAGAATTACGTGTTTCAATTTATTGAACATGTTTTTTCTACCRAGCGAGACTAYGGCATCAAAAGACCGCTACTTTTGATGGCTGATGCCCATTAGGAAGGTGGTTATGACACAGGGTGCAAGAAAGCATATTGGCACTGCCAATATGCTGACATTACGCCTATAAAAAWGGTACTATTAGGGWTTKGCT